>JAQQRF010001034.1:0-18484 GCA_030523145.1 Trissolcus brochymenae
CACGGGCACATGTCAAGTGTGCGCGGGCAACGCCTTAAATTGATAAAATTAAATAATTATTAATTAACAAATAAAAATATAAGTTGCGGACATGACACATTCTATTTCAATAACTTTTAAATTTGGAAGCTTTCTAAATGTTTCATCTTACCGCTTTTCAAAATGTCATGAAATATGTGTTAATACCTTGTAACGTATCAAAATTCGAATTTCAACGGAATTAAAATTTTAATCTTGACCATTATCTTCGTACCAAAATTTACACAATTACTTTACTCGAATAAAATTCAGAATCGTCATTTTCTAAAATAATTTAGACGAGACCGTACTTTAAATTTTATTTGAACTAGACTTTAATTCCAAAAACACTCTTTTCTTTCCATGAAGCGGAATTATCTAGTCCTATCTGACGAGAAAACTACAAGTAAGGATAGTCTGTTTTCTGGTTCAATAAGTTTCTTCAAATGCACATATATTCTGGTTTATTAAATAAACAAAATACCAAATGAATATACACTATCACCAGAACTTGCATCTATTCGCAACGGAATGTTATCAATATCAATGCCATAAAAATTACAGAATAAATAATGACTTCGAATACAAATACTAAAATACCGAACAGCAACAACGGCAGTTTCGTTACACGATATTCTATTTCAAATGAATTAATTACAAAATTATTTAACCGCAATTTTGTCACACTTGTTACTAAAAGTCGTTACTGGTTACAAAAACAATACCACAAGAATGAAAAGATCGTCCACGTTACCAATCTTCTGACGTAAATATTTTATTTTTTACGATACTTTACGATTCACCAAAAAATTGTCAAAACGTTACCAATTCTTTCGAAAAACTAAAAACCCACGGCAAATTGTCAAACCGTTATCAATTTTCCCGTGTCTACAATTTATACCAAACTTCACAATACCAAACGAAACTAAAATACGCCAGGGCCCAACAAGCGGCGTAGCAGCACCGTGAGCAATTTCATATCCATTTACTCAACTATAAAATTCCGGAACTCAATTTTACAACTACAATTCTTAAAGAACTTGAAGTTAACTATAAAAACAATAGTCTCGATGTCTCGCAAATAGTTCGCAAAATTACAAAACACACTCAATCCAAAGTTCTGCAGCACAGAAAAACGTACAATAAAAACGACGTCCCTCCGCTTGGTCCCGCTCAATGGCAGAAGCACTTTCGGCAGCACTTGACACTCACAGGACAACGACACTTGTAAGACTCTCCTCTTGTTTCCAAAATCCGTACCTTAAATAGCTAGGTAGCTTCAAAATTCCGCTAAGAACTTCATCCCCTCTCTTTTCCTTTTCACACTATGATTATCTTCAGTTGTTCATCGCTACCAGGTGTCGTTGGTGGACTTCTTCTTTTGGATTCTCCTCTGGTCAATCGTTTCTAATGTTTCGTAGCTTCCATCATATCGCCGGAAATTTTCTGATGGGGCTGTAACCTCAGGGCTGGCAACGACTGTCCCTGAGGTCGATCTTCACGATCTATTTTCCCCTTCTCGAGATCCTTCAATTTCTCAGTACATCTCGAAAAATTTCCCTTTACTGCAAGATGTTTCCAGATCCGGATAATAGCGGTAAAACGCTGGTTACCGGTGGACCTATTCCGAGAAGGCATACCGCACATCCACTGTCAGTGGCCCTCGGGGGTCGGTCACGCACACCTTCCAGGTAGACTTTGGAATCTGTAGGTTGAATAGTTTATCCTGGGAAACTCGCTTCTGCAGTTGCTTGTCGCCTTTGTTCCTCCAAAATTTGGCTAATGTTGGGAGCCATAGTGTGTTCGAGGTCAGAGAGGCTCGATGTTCCTCGGTAGCAACCCCTAGGTGGTTTCGGGGCTTCTCATTCTCTGGGACTGATGTTCCCCGGATGTCCCTCGTTGCGTGCTCCATACCGTCGGACGGGACTTGCGCTTTTACATGTAAACCCTGTAAATCGCGGGATAAATAAAAATCTGACCAATTCCGAAATATAATAATAAAATACAAAAACACCAGTAAGAATTGCCACAGTGCTTCGCTGCCCTGTATCGGCCCAATACCGCCGACAATCTGTCCACCCATTTTTAAATAGGCTCAAGCAGCGTTAATACACCTTTTATCGTAGATTTCGATTTGTCAACGCAAAAGTTTTGATTAAATTTTAAAAGTGAAAGATAGAATTGGTATTGCAATATAGTACAATCTATTTGTGATTATTGTAAGACAATTTTTTCCAAAATTAAATGTTACCTATCGCTTTCAGAGTTCGAAAAATGTTTTAATAGATAAAAAATATTATTCAACACCTATGTGAATAAGTTGATTAATAATTCTACAAAATTAATATTTTTTATTTAAATGTCAAGTACATTTCTACAGATTATGTTGTCTACGGTATTTTCGACATGAGGTTACGCTTAAAGGTTATGAATTGGTCCTTCCTTCTCTTGAGTCAGATAGAGAAAAGATTATTGGCAAGTTCAGAGTAGTTTTCGATAAAAATGAGAATGGAGGAAAATCTCCAGTCTTGGAAGACTTAGACTTATTGAAGATTTATCGTATAACAATGAAAGGTCACTTTTGTTTTTGATCACCCCTGTTTCAAGTGTTTCACACAAAATCGTGTGAAAATGAGGAATTTTTTTGTATATTGACTGTAAACATAACAGACATTAACTACGCACCATACTGGGCAATTTTTCTCTCACAGAAACTGTCTCATTCTTATTTTCAACTTGAAGATAACAGAGATTATGACTTATCATAATGTTGACCATAAAATTGTTAAAGAGATCTTGGAAAACAATCATGGTCGTAATTTTTTTCGCCAAAGTTGTCGGCGGAAAAAAATGACTTGGCTCTTTGATTGAAACAGTTAAGCTTCAAGATAACTAAAATGAAAGAAAAAAAAACAAGGAAAATAAAAAAGAGACAAAGAAAGATTGATGTACTTAATTTTAGATTCCGCAGCTAATATTTTCATGTCAATAGGAAAATGTAGATTCAAAAAAAAGTTTTCTGATAATTTAAATGCCCTCAACAAAAAGGAGTGTGTGGTGCCACCGAATGGTGGTTGTTCAAGTCCTCGTACGTAATCTTTATTGTGTTCTGTATTCGTCAAAATGTGACACGTTTTATCGCTTTACCTAAGATTCAGTTTTAGACACTGTAAAGATAAATAAATATGGTCGTTTTTTGGTCACGTTTTCTTATGGTGGAACGCAAAAAAGCTTTGTCGAAATCTCCACAGTATAACCATAACTGAGGAAGAAAAAGACATCGCGATGATTTTAATTTAGGACGATAGTCACGCGGGACTCATCTTAAAAGCGAAGAACTCGAGATTATCTAAGATCTCAAAGTCGTTCAAGATTACCACGTCGATTAAAATCTAAAATATCTGATTTATTTTGAAGCTAGTGTAACGAGTCTTCTGTTACGTAAAAAATCTTGCCAACAGTATCGAATTGTTAGCGCGACAAAATGTGAGACAATAAAGAGAATCGTCCGAACAGTCGGTCCTGATAAAGCTGAGGCTCTGAACCCGATGTGCCTTCTTATGGCCTTCGAGTCTCCAATTCAAATAAAGAGACCCTATTCCGTACAGTCCAATACTTGTATATCACAACCAACCAAGGAGACCATAATGGTGAGCAACACTCGAGGATTGGTTGGATATATGTTACTAGTATCCGTCTCATCAAAGAAACATCGATAAAGGAGAAGGCTCGTCGGACCCGGTAAAGCATGGAATTGGCTCTCTTTACAACCGCATTAACCTGATGCG
Organism: Trissolcus brochymenae; assembly: GCA_030523145.1. Classification (NCBI taxonomy): domain Eukaryota; kingdom Metazoa; phylum Arthropoda; class Insecta; order Hymenoptera; family Scelionidae; genus Trissolcus; species Trissolcus brochymenae. The sequence continues at coordinate 3,807 of JAQQRF010001034.1, forward strand.
CCCATTTGAGATTCTAGGAGATAATGACACCGAGATATTTTTGTGTAGAGGTTAACTTCTGGAGAGTTCACAGATGGTGATGTGGTATATGTGTTCAGAATTGTTTCTGCCAACGTGGAGGACTGTGCATTTCATGGGGTTGAGCGGTATCAGCCAATCGGCCGACTAGCGAGATATCCCATCTGAGTCACCCTGGAAAAAGTTCGCGTGTGTCACCGGATCAGCATACAGTTTGCTGTCATCTGCAAAGGGGTTTCTGCATGTAGCGCCGTGCGTCATGGATTGGCTCGCGGAATATTATTCCATTGCTGTGAATCACTGCTGAACACAAGTGAAAAACCAAAAGTTCAGCTTAAAATCCAGGTTTTCGGACGATCCTTTAATGGTCGTCAAAAGCTACATGTAAGCGTTTCGAGAATTTTCGCGAAACGACATCGCGACTTTTTGAATCGTTTATTGATTCCCTTCATTGACTTCGATAAAAATTATTCAATAACAATTTTTTGTTGCATCCATTACTGTTTAGTTACATAATGTCTTTGTCTGAGAAAGAGAGAATAGGAATCCTCATATAGTGGGTATGACGATATTATCAGATCAACTGTTTGTAAAACAGTAAATCGTTTTCTCGAAACTTGTTCTGTCAAGGATCGTCCGAAAAGTAAGAGGCCGCGTAGTGCCACGGACACTAATAAAAGTTCAGATGTTTGTTTGAACGTTGTCGAAAATGTTCATTCCTCGGTAAGAAAAATTACTCAACAAACAAACATAAGCAAAATGTCTGTAGAAAGAATACTGCAGGCAAATAAATACCATCCCTATGAAATAAAATTAATGCAAGAGCTTCTGGTTGACGACTTCGATCGTAGATTAGAATTTTATGAAGAAATGATGAGACGATACGACAGAAATCGGCAATTTTCTACATTCAGAAAATATCAGCTACATTCCAATTGAATGAAGAGGTCAACAGACAGAATATGCGATAATGGTCTAATGAAAACCCTGATTGGATGAGAGAAGAACATACACAGTATCCAGAAAAAGTAAATGTATGGGCCGGAATTTTGTGCAACCAAATCGTCGGACCGTTTTTCATTAATAGAAATTTGACAGGCCAAAAGTACGTCGATCTATTGAACGAACAGATCATACCGGCGATTCGTCGGATTGCTGATGTAGGATTTGACAATGTTTGGTTTCAGCAGGATGGGGCTCAATGTCACTTTGCTTTAATTGTACGGAATTTATTAAACACAACTTTCCATGGGCGCTGGATTGGTAGAAAAGGTGCAATTGAGTGGCCACCAAGGTCACCTGACCTCACTACTCTAGATTTCATTTATTAGGGATATTTAAAATCTAAAGTGTACCAAATTAAACCAGCAGACATCGAAGAATTAAAGCAAATAATAGTAAATTGTTCTGATTTAATAATGCGAGAGACATTGCAAGAAGTTATTGATAAGTGAGAAATTCGTCGTTTTTAACTACGTGAGAGTCAAGGGGACTCACTTTAAACAAGTGTCGTTAGTTTCGAAAAATATCAAACGCCTGATTTTTCCCCCTATAAATCAATTAGCCGAACCGTACCGGAAATCTGCGATTTTTTTTTTGAGAAATTATAATTTTTAAAATTTGAGCGTTTTTTATTAATAACTTTGAAAAAAGTTTCAAGTTTCCTTTGATGCAAGGAACCTGAAACTGCAACAAAAAGTTGGGGTTCCTATTTAACTTTTTTAAGTTGCGCCCCACACCTTCCACAGGGGGGGGGGGGTCAACATTGATGTCAATGGATAGCTCTTGAAAAAATATTAGACGCGTATTTTCTTGTTTTTTCATATGGACTGAGAATTTTATCGATATTCGAGTGTTTCCATACTTTTGGTACACCCTGTATATCTATTTACGAATCGACTCGAAATTTTAAGTTGCCAATGAGAAACATGAAACTCTCGCGTTTTAAAATAAAGCATCAGTAAATCACCGCGCATGCACAGGAAAAATTGTAGCATCACTTGCTTGAAAACATTAATTTTATCAATTTATTTTAGCATAATAAGTGAATGAAACAAATAAAAAAACAGAATTGAATTAATTTAGAATAGGAAATCGCAAATTCGAAAATAAATTTGCTAAAATAAACAAAATGTCATCTCATTATCGTCGTCAGAAAAGCTTCATTTCTTACTAGCATTTACAGATTTAGTTCATTATGTTTATGGCAAAGCCATATATGAAAGTTTCAAATAAGTATACTAATAAGACAAACAAAAGTAAGAGATGAACGACAGGCAGAGATGTCCTTGTGTCTGAGATAATCAGCATACATTTCGATTAATACATTTGACTTAAAATCAGGCGTGAGTGACAGTCCGTTTTACATTTCTAAATCCTATGCGTTAACAAAAAATTATTTGACCTGGCAAACCCAGTTATGTACATATGTAGAGTATCTGTTTCGCAAACGACAAAGTTTGACAAAACGTTGCTTTAGATAACTTACCCTTACTCTTACTTCATTTTTCCTTATACCTATTTAAAACTTTTATGGCTTTGCCAAAAACATAATTAATTGAAATTGTAATTGTAATTTTACTAGATTTTATAAGTTGGAGAGAACATTGGAAAAAAAACTATCCTCCTGAGATGAATCATGAGTGCTCGGCTGCTTAGTTTATTTTAATTTTTTTAAATTAATAAATTGATAAATTAATATTTATTTTCAATATTATTATTGAAATAATATTGAATATTTCAATATTGTAACATTATTATTATATTATATTATATTATATTATTACAATAATATATTATTATATTATAAAATATTAAAGTGGCATTTCTCTGACAACCTCTTTTGTTGCTTGCTTCCTTTTTTTTTGATTTTATAATATTCAGAAAATAATTTGCAGTTAAAATTATTTTTTTTAATGCCAATTTAGTTTTGTATTAATTTTAAAAGCACAAAATACAATGAGTTTCAAATTTCAAAAATTAACGTATCTTTTTCGTTATCACAGCTTCTTTTTCAGTTGTTTACAGTTTTAGCCATTTCAATTTTTGCTTCAGAAAAATGATTTACAAGTCGTTTTTTTGCCTGAGCGTTCAGGTGAAAGTGAATTGCTACCTGTTTTTGTTTCCTCCAGTTGAACTGTTAATCCTCCGAAGTGTAACTTTCTGTTCGATCTTAGTGAAACGTCTTATCATGCTTAATTAAAATCGCGGGTGGAGTAAGAGAGGGAAAATAAACATAAAGCCCAAATCTGGCATAAAATCGTATATTCTTTCTACCTTTATCATGAATGCAATCTCAGTTGGGCAGGTAGCGGCTAACGGCATGACGGCGATGCTCGTGCACACAGGAACACACACAGCGGTCAAAGAGTGCGCGACTTAATTACAACGGCGCGAAGCGGCTACGAGGCTACGACGTTCGTGCCGTGAAAACCGAGGAAAGACTGAATTACTAGGGCACGAGGTTTTTCCGTTTTTAAGGTGTTGGGCCAGTCAGCATATGGCTGAAAATGCGGTAATTAAATTCATGATTTACGCGACTGACTGGCCTTCAACGGAAAAATGTCAGAGAAATCTCGTTGATACAAGATAAAAATGGAAAATATTGCTTAAGGCACATTAAATTTATGACGTTTTGACCGAAATTTACGGCCTAAGTCTTAATTAAAACTTAGCGTCACAGGGGTCCATCCGTTGCAGGCCCATGCGACGCTCGTTAACTTGACCTGAATTTTGGTGAACCGATATCTCATTTTCTATTTCCCGATTATTTAGAACATAAAGTATGAAAGTTATTATCTTTTCTTTGAATATTTTAATTAATTTCAACTCTTGAGTTTAGGGATATCGTTTCTGCCAATTTCCGGTCCATATTTTTAATTTTATTACAACCAAATTTGTTTCCGAGACACGTCTGGTTGTTACAATTTATTTTATTAATTCTACTTATTTAAAAATATCGCGTTTCACGCATGCCATTACATTAGCTTTTGCAATTCTTTAATGTCATCTGAAAATTGGAATAGAATAAAACTTTCAATAATAAAAAAATTGTCTATAACTTTTCATTAATAATAACAAAATTTTCTTAGAATTTTATTTTTAAACTAAAATAAAACATTCGACCAAAAGCAAAATACACCCAAACAGATAAAAAATGCAAGAAAAAACTAACGAACAAAACAAATAAGTGTTTCAGATTATTAATTTACAAAAAAAATGTTTTCTCCGACCCAACAAACTGAAAATTATGAATACAATTATGACGTTTTTTGAGGTTTATCACATGTTTTTTCATTTTGAAATTTTTCTTTTTTTGTAAATTAAATAAATTTTTTATTACTCACCACTCATGCCTACGATTGTGCCCATATAAGTTTTTTGGTTATGTGAAATATGAACCTGGTCCATGACTTTTACCGAAGATATGCAAATTACATTCTTCTTCTCGATAAGAAGAAGCGAATTATCTTCTTGACGCTGTATCAAAAAATAATTCATTATGTAAAATCTCCTTTTATATTGAATTGAGGTAAGAGTAAATTATGCTGTAACTGCGCCTCTAAACCTCTAAACCTCTAAACCTGTCGCATAAATAAAACACATGTTGAAAAAGAATATGGCGGGTACACATTGTTGTCAACAATGCCACAGCACTTCTTAGAAATTTCTTGTGTTTCCAATTTTCAGAAGATTTTCATACGGTCTCTGAACCATAGAAACCGTTTCAAATAGTATTGGCAAATATTGTTTAGAATTCTTATAATAATTCCAGTGCACGAGGTGTGTAAAATAATGGTGTTATAACGAATCCGCGGAGCGCTGCATTGACACCGCCGTCAATGCAGCGTAACACCTTTTTTGGCCAATCAAAGGCGCCGTTGAGTCACGTGCGCCTTTGAACATGCCAAAATTGACAGTTGGAGTTCTTTGTCCGATCCCAAAGTCAGCCTGCTTTGCCCGCTTGATTTTTGCCCTTTTCTTCCTCACTTAAGTTTGCCCGTACCCACTCAACTTCTCCCCCGTGGACTCTCTCCTGTGGTTGTCGTAGCGAGTGCTAAAATTGTGCACCGCGAAACCGGTGCACTGGTGCCACGAAAGGTTTTTAAAGGTTTGTTTTACACTCATTTTATCTAATGAAGATAAACAATCTTATAAACAGAAGCCATTCTTATTTTTAATTATCATTGTATATTTATGTGTATCATGGTGGACGTTCAAATTAAAATTTTTCGACCCGATTTTTTTTTATTTTATTCATTGCCTATACTTGAACAATTAAGAAAAAATGTTACTTGTAACATTGGTTGCTATTAATTACTCATTGCACCAGCTACATCCAAAATAAGCCCAGAATGGATAAAAAATAATGTCTAGATTAGAACCTTAATATTTCTTAATCTAGGTCTGATGGAGATCAGCTCACTGGAAGTCTAGTAGAACGCCTCGGAAGAGCGTTTTTCTTCTTCTCTATGCAATGACTTATATCTGTAACGTGGCAAGGCTTATTTGGCTCGGGGACTCTAAAAAACTGAGTCCACGAGACCTTCCTGAATGGACTCAATGAGTTATTTGAGGATGGTCATATATAAAGGTTGCCAAAGTTGATGTAAATAATTATCGAAGGGGGTAATGAACAGAGACCTGCTTGAGCAAAAGAACAATGTTGGAACGCGATACCGATTACCAAACTTTTGTTTGCTGCTCTAGGAACAAGACGCCGCCATTCTTTTTTTTTTTTTTTTTTCGTTATAGAAATCCTCGGGGCGTACTCTGCAGTTTAGTCTTCAGGAGAATCCTCATAGCGGCCGGATTATCAGTGGGGCAGAGTATACTCCCGCTGATATCGACCAGGGTCGATAAAGGGGGCAACTGTTTCTCCCCAACGACATCTCTGCAATGGGGCCTGAACTCAGGTTCAGGCCAAGTTTTTGCGTTGCGACCGAGGTGGAGAAACGGTTATAAAACCGTCAGCGAACTGTCTCTCCTCCTTCTTTTTTAGTGTCCCTGATCCGACATCATAAGTGTAAAAAGTGTGTAGGAAAAATACACTTAATAAGTAAAAAGTGTATAATTTTTTAAACACATTGGAAAGAAATAATTTATATATCCAATGACAAGCGACATGTTGTATTTACTGTATAAAGCATTGACAACTGGTGTATCCTTAATTTTCATTCGATCAGTATTTATATTATTTTACAAAACTCATCAGCCAATAATTCTTTAACCATGTCATTAACACTTTGTCGTGCGTTGTTTTCACATAAGAAATAAAGATAGTCTACTTGAAATTCAATTTGACATTCGATTATGTTATCACTTAATCAAATAATTTTCTAAAACCAGTAGAAAAAAAAACATTTTGAAATTAACCAACCAATTTTCCGAGCGTTTCAAGCGAAGATAGTGAATCTAAAAACATCTCGTACCCCTCTTTGGGACAGTTATCTGTCTTTGCAGGCATTTCATTTAGTCTTTTTAATTGACTCACAGCTTGAGTGATTATGTTCGTGATATGTTACTTCAATTCTCCATTAAAAGAAATAAATTTTATAATATAAATTAAACTTGATATACTCCGCAAAACAATTAGCTCCCCCTCCCCCCCTGAAATTTCTGCCACCGAATCATTAGACAGCAGCGCCATCTGATGTAAAGTTAAAATTTTTTCAACAAAAAATCTTCAAGTTGAGGTTTCAAGATTTAATACAGTATGAGTAAAATTATTTTTGAATGAAATGTGTCAAAGTTATGATAATTTTAAAAATGAAAAAATTTTGACGGGGCGCTAATTTTTTTGCCGAGTTCATGATAATTTATAGACTAATGAATAAAAAAACCTTACTGGATCGTTTTATTTTTCGCAGCTTGTACCTCAATCCTAACAGGTTCTCTTATGAATTCTTCAATGGTGACTCCCTCTGCATCTATTTCTTTTTCCACTATGAGTTCTTCTTCTTCATCTTCGCCAGCAGGACTATTCGAATCTCCATTTTCTGCAAAAATATTTATAAAAATGTTTTATCAATCGAAAATTACTCGACAATGACTGTATCAACTTATTTAACTTTGGTTACCTTCATATTCTTCTAAAGTTTTATCTTCATCATCATTTCCTTAAAGACTAACTTTAAGCAGAGATTGTTGATTTTGATCTGAAAATAAAAAGATACAATATTAAGTATATATATAGATCGATAATTGAATTAAATTTTTATCAATTTGTAAAGAATCAACCGGGTTAATTGTAAGATTTTAAATAACTTTTTTACATTTTAAAATTGATATGTTTTTAAATATCATTATGAATAGTGAATGTACACCGAACTTGTGAAGTCCTTCAAAAGTTAATTGGCAATAAATTCGAGATCTTACAATTACCTCGGGTGATACAGATAGTCTGACATACTCTGTATATTCAAATTGACGAAAAGTATATTATATATACCGTCTTGTATAATGTTGATTGAGCGTGTTTCACTAACGTTACTATGCTGCATCAGTTCTTTATGACGAGCTTTACTTGTAATGGTACTTTGTGTGAAACAACTTAGAGTTGAAGAGGTCATACTGGGTAGTAGAGTCGATGAGTACAAGTACAAACATTCGAAAACGACGTTTTTTTTTCAAACTGTCATAACTTGGCTAATTTCCATAATTTTTTAAGTTTTTTTAGTGCAAAAAATTTTTGTTTGAATTATTGCTTGAAGCGCAATCTGGTTTTTAAAAAATTAGGTTTTGGTGGGATGATTATGAAAGCTGATATCCTGGGCTTTAATTTAAAAAAAATAACGATTTCATTCGATAAAAACTGTCATAGTTATAACGGTTTGAAATTAATGTATTTTTTCACAAATTTTCGGGTGCCCGCTAATTTTTGTGCCGAGTGTATTATGATTCAATTTCGTACGAATCAGAAAAAGATTTGATTATTTCAATTTTTATACATTTTATCGCAGTTTTACTTTGTAGTTGGAATGAAAAATTCATATATATGTCGTAGGCTTTTAGAAAACTCAGGCGTTTAGCTAAAAGCCTAGGCGTTTAGCTGAACACCGGCCAATAAAATAATGATCATTAAACTTAACAATATTTGGCTATAAGTCTGACAATTTCAGGCCGATTTCAGATCTTTATCTAATTCATAAACACAAACAGACTTTGACTTCTATTTTAGTATTATTGATTTAAAATATTAAATTTAGTTACGATCGATCAATACAACCAGTAAGATGTGTAATTCTATTGTAGATCGTGTTGAATTTTAAAACAAATTGTAAAATTCGGTTGAGAGTCGTGCAGGAAGTAATCGTTTCATTCGGAATCAAAGACGTCTTGAAAATGTGATTAAAATTAATTAAAATAAAAAGTGAAAATGTAAAAAGAAAAGTTTTTCATTCTTATTATCAAAGATCATACGAATTGTTGAAACTCGGAGCTGAAGTGAGCGTAATTTTTAAACGACAAATTGATAGTTATTCCCTGTTTTTGATGGTTCCTATCGAAGATATGTATGATAAACTATTTGAGGCTCACATTAAAACCGGCCACAGAGGTAGAGATAAAATGGTTTATTATGCAAAGGAGCAGTGGTGCATACTTTAATCAGCGTGTCAATTATTTGTCTGTTGTTGCCAAACTTGTAATCGAACACGCGCAACTCCAAAACGTGGAGTAATTGTAATACCAATTGTGTCAGATAAATTCAATACAGGCGGTCAAGTAGATTTGATTGACTTTCATTTTTGTCGCAACGGAGAATACGGCTTTCTTATGAATCACCAGGATCATGCTACAAAGTTTCTGCATTTGCGCCCATTAAAATCTAAACACGCTGCCAATGTTGCAGATGAGCTGGCGAAGATTTCATTCACATTTGGTGCACCCCCGATATTACAAAGTCACAATGGCCTGGAATCTGTTGCATCTGTAATTCACGAGCTGGTATCAATGTAGCCAAATTGCAAAGTAGTTCACGGAGGCCCTTGACATCCACAGAGCCAAGGAAGCGTGGAAAGGTCTAATGCTCCGAGCGTGGATGATCGACAATAACTCTACGAATTGGAATCGTGGTTGTTATGAGGTTCAGATGAAAATAAATATATATTTATAATGATTGATTATCAATTTATTATCATCAGAATTAATTCATTATCATGCAATTTTCTCCAGTGGCAAAAAAACATCTCTCGACATAGAGTTATCAACAGAAGTCCTTACGAAGCAGTTCTCCGGCCAATCAAGTTTGGATTGCAAAGCACTTCCTTTCCAGATGCAGATGTAAAATTTTGTTCGAAATGCGAAATAATGATTCATATCGAATGTGGTCAATCAAATTCTGATCAACCATTTTATTCACTTTGTTTATGCGGTAAACGTTTGATCGAAACACGTGACGATTGTTTCAAGTGTCAAAAATTAGTGAAAGGGTGGTTTTCAAGAACTGACATTTCTGAGTCAGGAACAAAAGTGTCGAAAAGTACGTCAATCTGTTTTACTTTCTTTGCAAAAAGCTGCCGCGGAACAATCAATGTCTGGTAGACAAGGTTATAAAAAGTGCAATTGCAAAACAAAAAAAAATCAATTTCAAACAAGACGATGTGCCTGTTTTAAATCTGGCATTTTGTGTAACTCGCGATGTCACTTGTCTGCGCCTTGTTGTAACAAATGAAGATTATTTTACACTTTTAAGTACTATATTTTTTATTTTTTATATTTTATATATAATTTTTTTATTTTAAGCGACAAAATTTGACTATCGCTTTGAGATGAAATTAGAAAAAATCAAACAGCAAGATTCAATTTAATTCAAAATTTTCTAAATGGCCTATAATTTAAATCTTTTGTCTAATGGCCTAATCGTCATTCGGCCGTTAGATAAATTCTTTTATCGGCCTAAATTTGTCAGCCTGACAGACAAATATCGTTGAATTCAATGATCATTATTCTATTGGCCGGCGTTTAGCTAAACGCCTAGGACTTTAGCTAAAAGCCTGATATTTCTAAAAGCCTACGACATATACTTATAATTATAAGCACAACAAAAAATTAGAAGAACTTCTATAATTCATAGAAAAACTTGTCCGATTACATTATCGAACTCAGAAACTATAATAAAAATTTGTAAATAAAATATATAGTGTGACGGGTCACTCATCGATTCGTCACTTCTCGCATTGACTAACGGGCGATTGAATCTTCGCATCGCCTCTTCCCTGGCGTATGAGGCCATCTTTGGAATGGACACCCTATCCGTCTTTGGTGCGGATTTGTATCAACCGATCATCGAGCGCGTTATACAAGAACACCCACAGGTGTCGTCCTGAACAGCGCGCCTAGGCGATCCCGTCAAATCCGTAACCGAAGTACCTGCTCCCGCAACCGATACGATCCATGTAGACAGGTCTTTAGTACCTGTCCCCGATCCGAATCGTATAGGTCAAATACGTGACTCCCCGTACTCTCCTGACGGCGTCCGGGGGGCTCAAGAAGGGAAGAAATTAGCGTGCACCCCGCTGATTAAGCATCGGGTGGACACCCAAGGCCATGAACCAATCCGACAAAAGGTCAGACAGTACTCGGTTACTGGAGGAGATGCTCACCAAGGTGAGGAAAATGCTCGCCGACGGGATAATAAACCCCTTCTCGAGTGAGTGGGCGACTCCCGTGGTGATCGTGCGCAAGCCCAACCAGACCAATCAGTTCTGCCTTGACTTCCGCAAGATAGACAGCGTCGCGAAGAAAGACGCGTATCCCGTGACATGAACGGTATCTTGAGCATGCTGAGATCGGCTAGGTATATTTCCACCATTGATTTGACCAAGGCTTACTTCCAAGTCTCGCTGGAAGAAGGAAGCCGGGCTGTCACGGCATTTGCTGTTCCAGGGATAGGATTGTTCCAATTCATGCGGATACCTTACGGCTTGTCAAGAGCCCCAGCGACATTTCAGCGCCTTCAGGATCGACTCATAGGTCCTGATCTGGCTTCGTTCGTCTATGCCTACTTTGACATCATCATCTTCAGCCAGACTTTCGAAGAGCACCTCGGAATTCTTCAAAAGGTGCTCGAAAGACTGGCGAGGGCGGAACTAACAATCAACCCCGAGAAATGTCCGTAATGATCAGGATAAGACTGAGCCGGTTCTTAACTTCCCCGCTCCAAAGAACTTATCTCAGCTACGTAGGTTCCTGGGAATGACCGGTTGGTACCGCAGGTTCATCGGGAATTACTCGGACTTAGTTGAGCCCTTAAATCAACTCTTGCAATCAGGCAGAGGATGAATCTGTGGCCCCGAACAACAGACGTCGTTTGACGGGTTCTGGGAGCGGTACTGACCCAGACCGTCAACGATCAGGAAAAAGTCATCTCTTTCGCCAGTTGAACCTTGACCCCCTCCGAGAGAAATTATTCCATCACCGAGAGGGAGTGCCTCGCGATGAAGTGGGCTATGGAGAAATTCCGCTGCTATCTGGAAGGTTACTCATTCAAGGTCGTGACTGCTCATAGCTGTCTCCGTTGGTTGCACAACCTTAAAAACCCCAGTAGGCGTCTCGCCCGCTGGGCTTTGGAGCTGCAGAATTAGGACAGAATTATGCACAGAAAATGGGCCCTGTCCCACGTCCCAGATGCACTCAGTCGCATGTTCGAGGATCAGGAATGCGTGGCGGTCGCCACCACTTCTTCCGAAGAGTGGTATTGTCGTCGCGTCAAGGCAGTACAGGAGAATCCCGCCACCCTACCGTTTTGGAAGATGGAAGGAGGATACCTGTACTGATTTAGACGTTTGGAAGATCGTACTTCCCCCCGAATTGCAAGCCCGAACTATCTTGGCTGCCCATGTTCCGCTTTTCTTTGGGCATCTAGGGATCGACAAGACCTATGAGAGACTAGCCCGCGAGTTCTATTGGCCCGGAATTTACTGTGACGTTGCTGAATACGTCAAGACCTGCTCGAATTGTCAAGCGGTCAAGCCGTCTCAGAAAAGTTCTCAGGACCGGATGGGAAGGAAGATCATCAAAAGGCCTTGGCAGATTGTGTCAGCTGATACCATGGGCCCATATCCCCCCACGCGAGATCACTATTGTTACATTTTAGTTTTCCATGATCTCCTAAGTAAGTGGGTGGACTTAGAAGCCCTTCAAAAAACTGACGCAAAGAGTGTGTGTTCTGCGTTCGCGCGGCGAGTGATCTACCGGTTCGGTAAACCATCCGTGTGCCTTACTGACCTGAGGACGGAATTTGAAAACCGTCGCGCCAAGGCGTTATGCCAAGAATATGGCATACGCCACATGACCACTCCGCCCTAGCATCCCCAGGCCAAATCTGCTGTTCTTGCTGATCTCCTATGTGGCAGAAGATCGTGGGTCGTGGAATGATCATCTCCATGAACTTCAGGTCGGTCTGAACGTGGCGAAGCATGAGTCCACCCAGTTTATCCCCGTCCTTTTGACCCTAAGTTATGAATATCCCGGACTGCAAGAAATCATCCCCGACGAGACTGACAACAAGCTCATTATTACGATGAAAAACGCCGCGAGGTCCTTGTCTCGCCGAGGAAGACAAGGTTTTGAAGAAACCGCATGTTTCTTCAAAACATGCAGGGAAAATATAGTGTTACCGCTAAGTTAGCGCCGCGATTCGGCGAGCCCTTCGTGGTATCGCGAGCCCTGTCCCCCGTCATGTACGAACTCTTGGACGTGACGGGAAGGAACATTGGCCGGTACCACGTGGGAGACCTGAAGAAATATCATGATTCAACACTAATGTCTGATTTCGATCCAACAGGTTCACAAGATGTAATAATTGTAAAGGACGTCCTCAACCTAGGGGACAGCGACTTCGAGCGGGAACTCGAGGGAATTATCGAAGCTTTACGCCCCACAACACCCCCCAAAGACCCGCTAGAGGCCTTCCTCTTGGCCTCTTCTGACGAGGAGAGAACCCGCCCTTTTCTCCAGCCCTAAACAGTTACCTGGAGAAACTGTGCTGGCGGGCGCGACAGGTTAGGAGGGCCCGCAATCCGAGGTCGTGATCCGCCCCTCCTGGCCTCCCGACCATCCCCGAGGTAACCTCCGAGAGCCAGGATGGGGGCATCAGCAAGGAAACTGCAACCCCGGGACGCGAGGAGCAACTCCCGGTCCGGAGATCAGCATCCTTGCCACGGGTGGAAGCCCTTGTCCCGGCGCCTTCCTACCTGGCAACTCCGAGGAAGTGGGGGCCGTCCTTCTGGGGACCCAGGACAGTACCAGCCGTCTGCGCAGGGTATGACAAAAGGTGGTACTGCACCTGGTGTTTCCGCTTGGGACACCGCCTCGAGGACTGCCCTTACTGGAAGTCGGAGTTCATTCCATGCCGGGTGAGGGAGTGTACGGAAAGCCACCTCCCGGGAGTTAGGGTTTGCCCTAACTTCCCCGAGGCGCCAGGACAATCGGCGAACTTGTGGTCATCCGCCCATAAGGCCCGACGTCGCAACCGGGAGCAACGTCGGGAGGATCACCATCGCCGTGTAGCCCAGGGCTCAACCGCGGCAGGTGTGCGAGCCTGGAGGCTCGAGTCATTAGTTCTTCTTTTCCTTGTTTTATTTGTTCTTGGTTTTTGTGAATCAACCCGTTCTTTTCATGAACTAATGTTTTGCTTTTTTTTAGGAGTGATCCCGTCCCGAGAAGACCTGGAGAAAATCGGAGGAGAACGAACCCATACCCTGTTCTTATCCCCCGCGTAGGGAGGGGGAATTGTGACGGGTCGCTTATCGACCCGTCACTTCTCGCATCGACCACGCAGCCTTGAGGGCTGTCCAAGCGAATCGATAGTTCGCGCATGCGCGCGCAAGCGGCTCCGGATCGCTTCCGGGGCGTTGTAATTAGTGTTGTGATCATGCGCGCATGACAGCGATGGTCGGCTAGACATCCGTGGGGATGCTGCCAACCGGGATCATCAGCTCCGCTTGGGCCGAGGCTGAGCCTCGGCCTCCATGTAAGTTGAGCCTTACGGCCCAAGTTCTCTCTCGGCGCGTCTCACTCCACCCGTTGTTTCATTTTCTCATGTCGCGGCTGCTCGCTTTCATTTTCTCTCTCTCTCTCTCTCTCTCTCTCTCTCTCTCTCTCTCTCTCTCTCTGCGTAAGTGTCAACACGTGTTTTGAAAACTGTCCGTCTTTGTCCGTTTTATTTATTGCATATATTTATTTATTTATTGTCAGTGTCGTTCCAAATTGTTTGTTGAGCGACTTTGTATATACTGACAAGAAAGCAATAAATTTTAACACCATCTTAACGGCAAATTAGACGTCGAAAAATAACACGTGTGACATAACCTTACTTGACATCTCACTTACACACTTGTATGAGCTTTCAGCTGCACACAAAACAAGTGCTCTGACACTCAGGTGTTGTATTGATAAATATTTATTTATTTATTCAATTACAAGCACATTAACTGAGTACAACAAGAGTACTGATAACATTGACGCAACTTCTGTCAACACTGAGGAGGTGACCCGAAGGCTAGAGAGGACCGCTGAAATAGAAAAATTTTAACATCTTGACTCTGCCACCGGCTCTCTCTCTCTCTGGTACGTACCGACAAGTCTTTCTTTTTTTTGTGCTCCTGCAAATTTCCGCTTTATCATTATTATTAATTGTTTGTTAATCGATGCACATG
>JAQQRF010001035.1:0-18462 GCA_030523145.1 Trissolcus brochymenae
ATTCTTCTTTTTTGCAATCTTATTTCTTTTTATTTTTTAAAGTTAAAATTTAAAGCTTAATTTCTATTTTTTCTAACAAAAATCAAGATACAGTCCACCATATCTATTTGTTTTGAGCCAAGACGGTTTAGATGCCATTCCCAGGTAAGGAGGAGATCATCGCTTATTTTTTTATTAACCATATTTGCAACAATAAGTTTATTGCTTATATTTATAAATAAGAATCACTAGAAAAATTCCTATTGATTTTCTTTGAAATTTTGTTAAAGAAAGAAAAAAAGTAGGAGTCTTATAAATCGAGTACATTTAATGTTCGACAAGGTCATACAAACTTTATTAAAATAATATGAAATACAATTTTATTTCACTTTCTCGTTATGTCTACATATAATAAAAGAATTGAAGAATTGAATTCTGAAATAAAGTTTTTTGTGAAAATTTTGTCAAAAATCGTCATTTTCTGAAAGAAGGTCCCCTTAATAATTTTCCATGCAATTTTGTCTTTATTAAAATAAAAACAAAAACCATAATTTCAATTGTAACAATGTAAATTACAATTCATGCGCGATGTTGGCGCGCTTCGCATTCAAGAGACGCAGTAAACGCAGAAAACGGAGCTCTTTAGTAATATAAATAATTAAATTGTGTAAATATAATTGCGAATGAAAACTTTAAAGTTTTATAATAAAAATTTAACATTATAGAAACTTTATCTAATCTGACAGAAGACAAGTGAAAAGAGACAGCGATGAAACATGCAAAACTCATTTTTTAAAATTTGACTTGAATTGAAGCACAATTTGAATTCATCTTCAATAATGACCAGATATTATACGCCACGTTGTTGGATGCTCGATTTAGAGTTAGATTCATTATTAACACTATAAGATAACATAAAGTGCCACAAATATTACAAGAAAAAGTAATCGAGCTTTAGTCAATAATTAAGAGGACAAAATGACGACATTTTGAAAAAAAAAAAAAAAGAAAAACTTTTTTTTGCGTTTTCGGATACTTTAAAGTGTCCTTTTACATGTGATGCTTTCATTTTTTTTCAATACTCTTTGAAAATGCATAAAATTAATAAAGGCGGATGAAATGCTTTTACGGCGGTTTTGCTGTCCTGTAACAAATAAATCTCAAAAAATTAGATTTTATGATATTTTTTGACAATCAAGCATCATCTGTTTTTTGCTACTTAATAATAAATAACAATTATAATTGTTCATAAAAATTATAATTGTTCATAACAATTATAATTGTTCATAACAATTAAAATTGTTTAAAACAATTATGGAGCTGAAATAGCAGATAATTAGTTTAAATGAAATTATTATGTATTTTTTAGTCAATTAAGAATGTAAACTGCAGAAAATAAAAGTGTAACTTTGAAATGCGTTTTTTTCATAAACTTATTTTTTTCGATTTTCCAACTTTGAAATGTTGGTAGAGCTCAATTTTTATCCGTTTTGCTTCTTTTTTTTCATTGTTCAGAATTCAGTCCTCTAGAACAAGTACGGACAGATTTTGAATAACAATTGATAAAAAAAAAGTTATGAACAATAAAATAAAAATAAACACGTTTTTTTGGCGTTTTTTAGCTTGATTTTACATAATTGTCCATAACTTTTGTTGATTAATAGTTCCCAGTATCTTTTTGGAAATAGGCGTTTTTGAAAATTTGTTTGTTAATAACATATAAACAATTGATTTTTTTTGGTTTTCGAATGCATGAAAAGGCAAATGCACTGAAATTGACGAAAATAGCCATTTTTGTGGAGAGTCCCCTGAAACATGTTCAAACTATGTTCGAACTATGAAAAATCTCTAAACCAGTTCGAACAAATTTTTGACGTATTAATTTACGTCTGCTGTTCATGTTCGTTAACGAAAGGTTATCTTTTTAATGTAAGTTGGAATTGGATCTATCGAATAACTAAGTTAAATAATCACTTCTAGATATTCTGTTAGTTACTGGTTGTGTTTTTAGTTTATTTAATTTAACCTCTTTTTGAAGAACCACTTTCAAGTTCTATCAACTTTAATTTCATAACAAATCTACTATGTTTTCTGGAATTATTTTTTTATTAATCTACAAATTGTTTTTGAATTTTGATAGTAATATTCATCATAATTAATTTTTTTCACTGATGCTTAAAATGAAATTTGAATATCAAGCAAATATCCGAGTTAGTTACTCGGATTAAATGTGTTGTCATTTGTTTGATTGTTTTTGTCAGTTGAGCTTGAGTAAGATGAATCGGTCACCCGTAGTGACCGGGCGCCTATTAGGAAAAATAATTTTGCGTTCAATAAAATGATTGTGTCAAATACTAAACTATGACCCTGCTTCAAATCTGATATATTCTACTAATCTATCTATCTATCTAATCCGTGTGATTTATTTTACGTACTATGAACATTAAAATCCTCACACAAAAAAAATGTTAACGCTAATGCCGACGGCACATAATGCCGACGGTTCTGGGGTAACGAAAAGCGAAACTCGTTAATCCGAGTTAACCCGATTGCACAGGTAATCGAAAACAGTACATTAAGAAAATGATATCGTATAATGTGAATCGTAAAATTTTCATATTGTTATGAGAACAATCTGGATAGTAAAATTTAACTGATAATAACTGGCTGAGATTTAATCATTAGCGTTCATAAAATTTAATGTGTTTGCGCTGAGTTTTTAATATTTGTGTGTGTATGTATGTTGATGTAGGTAGTATGCGCGACAACGTTGCACGCGGCGTTCCAACATTTTTTGGTGCCAAGCACTAGCCAGCGGTAACGGTCAAAACTTTCCATTTTGTACTTGGCTTCATTGCGCCAAGCATTGGCTAAACTTGACAGGACTCGGGACAATTTGAACTCAGGAATGAATTTGATAAATTTATTCAAAGTTGTGTTTTATTTTGTTTATGTTTTAATTCAAACTAATATGACTTTATTTCAATTGAAAAAATATTTTTTTCAACTTTTTCTTGATTTTAGGACTGATAATTTTATTTATTTGACAACGTTTGTTTTCTTTTTTTTATTTAATGTCCTTTCTTCTCGAGCGTAGAACAGCAAATTGGAAAACAAGAGTTCTTGGCGTTGGACAACGATGATTTGAAAGAGCTGATTCCGGCTTTGGGACCGAGGAAGACTTTCAAGAGAAAGTATGACCGATTCAAAGAGGTTAAATTTTTCATTTAAATGTAATCGAATTATGAAAAATAAATTTATCAAAAAAAAATATCAATAATGAAGATATTGAAAGTCAAACAAAACTATTATTGAAATATAATTGACGTTATTTCGAAAAGACATTTAAAAAAATCTAATTGGTCGAAAAATGTTTCTTAAAAAAAATTAAACAGGAAATGATTTAATTTATCATAAAATATGATTCTATGAAACCACATTTAAGACAAAATTTGATCGTTCCAAAAGAAAGCAAAATAAATTCGAATTCAAGCAAACTAAATAATTAATTATTTTGATGAAATTAACAATATTTTTTCATGTAGATTCACGATCAAGATGAAGCAGAGATTGAAGTGACTGTTTCCAATGCTTCAGAAAAAAAACTTATTTGTGTTCTTGATGAAAATTGGTCTGCTGTCAAGGTGTACAATATCCAGGAACTTGAAGTAATATTGTAATATCGAAAACCAGAAGGATCGCTAAATTCTGTGATAAACACGAGCAAACCTCCACGTAAAAAACAGAAGTTAGATGCAACACTCCAGGAGCAAATAATTGTAGAAGGACTGGAATTATTTCTCGCAAACGATGTCGTGAGAAAAACTTTACTCGATAATAAATCCGACTTGACTTCAGCTGGTCGAGCATAGCTGGTCCAATATTTTTACGACTTTGATACGACTATTTGATAATTATTCAATAAATGGTCGCATACCATTTATTTAAAAAGAATCGCCAGAAAGTACACAACTGTTCCCAAACGAGAATCCGTTAATCTACTTTGTGCCACCCAAGAAAAAACTAATCATCATGCGAGCATACCAGCGAGTGGGAAGTTGTATTCTGAATATTACAATTCTAAACAACCATGCAATCGGAGATCGGCGTATAGTGAAAGCAGTGATGTTCCAACTGAAGTCAGGACAATAATTGAATCGTCATCAGATGCTTCTTTACAGTATTTCCAAGGTGAAGTAGAAATCACCGATAAATACACGAAACATTGACACACGAGTAAGGAACTTCAGATGGAGTTGCTTGAATTTATAAAGCATCGAAAAGTATTTCGATGATATTCCAGTATTAACCACAAGCAAAAGGTACCAATTACTTTTAGATGACTTTGATTTAACTTATTCTAAAGATAAATTGAAGCTACTTAACGACTGGAAAAAACTGTCGGCAAAAATTGTCTGCGTTGCAAGGAAAAAATATAATAACAAAAGAGTTGGAATCCGCTAGCAATTTAGTATTCAGTATTTTGTTTTTTATTTTACCTGTTATTATTGATTTACATTATATAAATAATTTACTAATTTTTTTTATTTAATTATTTTTTATTGATCTATTTATTTTACGAACGCTAATTTAAATTTCGTTTTTAATTGCAGATTTACTGGTTGTCACGTATTTTTCATATGCATAAATTAAAAAATAGCGATTTTGTTATCGAAAAGACTGTTCAGGGTCATTTATCGAAAAAAAAAATCGGCTCACGGAGAAAAAATTCTATTACCTTTAAAATTGTACTTCGACAAAGTTGAATAAGGGAATTGTTTAGGATCTCATGCAACAATTCATAAGGTTGGGAGCATTTACCATCAGATAGCGTGTTAACCGTCGGAATTTCAAAGCGCTTTGCAACAGTACATTTTGCACCAAGGCACGAAAGTGCGGGTTTAAATGACGAGCCGGGCGCAGCGAGGCTGGCCAGTACCCCGGAAACTGAACCTGCACATGGTACAAACTATATTTTTTACGCCGAAGAGCCCGTAAGTAACGACTTTCGGCTCGCAAAGTAGGACCGAATTTGACACGAGACCCCGGAAACCTAATTTTCGGTTCTACTTTGGGAGCCAAAAGTCAGCACTTTCGGGCACAAATATTTTTCTGGCTCAATTTTTTTATGCCTCCAACTGGAAAACATCTAAAACTGAAGTCATTTTTTCCAAATAAATATCTCAATTAAAAGATTTAGAAAAAAACAGAGTAAAGATCACAGTTGACGGTTCAACTTACGAAGTTTATTTTTTTGTGCGATAATTCTAGGGGATAACCCGGGTTTAAACCAGAATCAATGTTTCAAATCAAATTCTTACTGCCGCATATATAAAATTCCGCGTAACGTCACGCAAAGATGTACTAGAGAAGATAAAACTTCTTAGTTACTCCGAACTAGAGAAAATTACGAATCAGATTTGCGTCATCGAAAACTAGTGACAAAAAAGTGTGCATCTTCCATGATCTCCCGTTTTTTCATCTGAGTGTGAACTCTTACGCGTGTGAACTCTTATATTGGTCATGGTTTGTGAGAACGATGTTGCGCTTTTGAGATGCAAGAAATCTTATACCAGTTTGTGATTAAACAAAAACTCATCAACAATAATTCACATGAGACGTTACAGTTTATCAATGCCAAAGTCGAAAGTTTTAATTTCCCTAAACATTCAAATAAACCGCCAACACTAACGTATGATCAAATCAACAATAAACATATCAAAATTAATATAAATTTATAGTCATAAAATATTCATATTCATAAAAAATAAATATGAATTTATATTCATATTCATGAATAATACAAGATCTTTGTTACTAAAACCCTTTTCGAAGAGACTGTGTGATATCATTTTGCGTGAAAGGCAAATTCATATCAAATAGAATTTCGAAACCAAAAAAAATCGTAGATTTAGACTAGAGTACACAAAAAACATTGTTAAAATTAATTATTAAATATAAATCATTTTTACCAATTAAACTTCTTCCACTCCAACTTCACCCACTAGATTCTAAGTTTGTCTAAATCGAAATATTAATGAAATCACCTTGTTTTTTTCCAGACTTAACAAAAAAATTAAGAAAATTTGAAAATGGAGAATGGATTCAAAACTCTTATTTAAGTTTGAATAGTGAACTTCCTCAAAGTCCAATACGAAATATTGATTGTGTTATGCCAAGCATGACCCCTATCTTATTATTTAATAAATTATAATATTTTTTCATTAATATTTTATATTATATTATCTTACGGTTACCGGACCCTTTCAACAGAAAAGCTGCCAAAGGCTCGCAGGATTTTGCCAAATCGGTACTTACCAAGCACCACTTGCCAAGTGGGACCGCATCATCTTTCCGTGAGAAATCATTAGAATCTGGAGTCCACTGCATAAGCAAATTCGTTTTTTTCTAGTAGGGGCTCATCAAAAAGCCTCACTTTAAATAAACGAATAATCGCCTTTTGTGATAGTTCACACTTTACAACGGTCAAGTCGACATTTCTTATTTGTAAACGGTACGCGATTCTCAAATAAAGCAGAATTGACTCCAAATAATATAATTTTATTCATAAAATAATATACCTTAGGCGGGCAAAACAGTTTCTACAATTGTTTCCAATTTTCAGTGAAAATTGTTAAAATTTATTTTCAAAGATTTAATAGAATTCACACAGTCCGGGATTGTGCAGTTTTTTTCTATAAATTTTCTATAAAATTTCTCATTTACATACTTCCTATTTGTAAATAAGTATGTAATTTTTCATTTACGTACTTCCTATTTGTAGCACTCATACAGCATATATATTGTTTTACTTATGAAGATTCCTAGTTCGATTGCTGATCACATGCGTATTTTTCTGCAATTTGTATTCCAGCAGTGTTTTGACATTATTTGTTATCAGTGAATCCAACTAGCAAGCAAAGATTTTTCTCTTTCTTAAATGATAATTATTCTAGAAACAAATAAATTGAGCAATAATGCAAAACAGTTCTGAGAAACTTAGAAATACAATGAAACTGAACTTTCTTTTAAATAATTATTTACGCTATACTTAACCATAACAAAACTTTTATCATGTATACTCTATAATTATTTTGATGTCACTATTGAATTGTGTTTCACCAATTATATTCAAAATTATTTTCACCTCTAGTTCAGCAAAGTACATAATTAATTCAAGGTAACTTTGTCTTTTGAGGGTAGCTTTTAATTTGGTTCGTAAACGATTTTCGCTTTATGTTCATATAAAAACATGTATTTAATTATTATTATGTACTTATAAATTTTTTATACAAATTCTTGTTCTGAGCTATCGTTAGCAATGAAAAAATCACTTTAAATATTCAAACCTAATTAATAATTAAAAAAAATTTATTTTAATATTTTCGTTATTGTTTTTCCCAATTTTTTTTGAAAAAGCAAGAACTCCTTCTAAATAGAAGAACAAACCAAATTCAAAGAAATATTTTTCAATAGAAGCAAATGAATATTTACATTGTTTTTTATTCTAACGTCTGCAAACCATAATATTTATTACGGTTGCATTTGTCTATTCTTTGCGATTTGAACTAAATGCAAGACCGACGTAAGAAAAAATATAAAAATTTGTAAGGAACGGGCTGGCACCGAAAGCTATAAGTCACTGACAGTTCACGACTACGCCTCTGTACGCCCTTGTTTAGTTGCTCCATCTCATGAATTCATCAGTCGTGTTAAAACGAAAAGTACATTGACACAACCTATTTGATTTTAGAGATGTGGTCAAACAAAAAACGATGACGAGAGAAAAAAAAATAAGAAGATTGACATGCAGTCTCATAAGGAAAAAAGACGAAAACAAACATGTAACATGCGTCATCTTAAGGGGACGTCATAATGGGAAATGATCGAAATTGTCCAACAAATATAGAATATATTTTATCAAGAGATACGGTAGCATCTCTTTGCCTGGTCAATAATACTACAATCTTTTTTCGAGACTTGTAATGGAGGAGGGGAGGGGGTAATGATTCAAAATAAAAATCATCGTATTTTTGGGGGGGGAGGGGGGTTTACTATGAAATTGCATATTTTGATATGCAACACTGTTCTGTTCATAGGTTACTATCCGTTTTTAAATAAAACTTTGAATTTTATTGACATAGTGTTTAAGTACCGTTTGAAAGTTAATTTTTGAATATGATGTAATTACATTCAATAAATGTAATTTTTGAAGTTCTTCTCTGATATTTGTTTAACTTTAAAATGTGCTTGGTACCGCAATTTTCGACCAATTCACGTGTTACACAAGTTGAAATTTTCAAAAATTTGTGAAAAACAATTTGTTTCAATGAAATTTTTTTCATGTAAAACATTTTCATAGAGAATTAAGTGACAGAATGTCAAAAAAAACTTTCTTGTGTTTTTCTCTCTTTTCAGAGTTTATAAAGAAAAGTGCTTATAATTTGTTTGTACTGATTCTTACTTAATACAAAAATTTAATCTAGGAAATTCATTCTCTTAGTAATTTCGCACAATTTGGTAGTAATGATAAGAAAATCATTTCAAAATTATGTATAATTTTTTTTATTGTTATCAAATAATAGTTTAAATATGTCAAGACTATTTGTATATATGTCATTTCATGTATATATGCCATGTCAATTTTAGTACACCATTGTAACGTCTTTTGAATTAATGCAATCTAAGACGTATTTAATGTATACATATGTATAAATCTCCAGACGAGTCTGGAGATTTTATATTGAAAACCTTGTATAATAATAAACGGGATGAATGAACAATGCTGAATGTAGACGATAACACTACTACTAAATTATTGCTAACCTCGTAATTCTTCAATATTATCTGAGCAAAAATGAACACTAATTCATTAAATAATCGACATGCAAAGGTTATACATTTGTAAGGACAGACGTTTATTTATATACTCTCATTCATAATAGAAACACAACACTTCTTAAAAGAATGCATGTAAAGTGTTACATTTTTTATTTGGACCCGTATATAAGAACTCCTCAGGGCGTAAATTTAAACTTAAAGATGATAATTTTCTCCTTGAATGAGCGCCATGTCGAATATCGGAGATAAAAAAAACGAGGAGAATCTAAAGTAGGACGAGGAGGCAGTTGAATCAGACTATAATTTGGCTCAGAGAAAATGACAAACGAGCTTTTATCCAGTTTGCTTTTGAATAGAGTAGTAGATATTAAAAGATATTAAGATGCATCACTTGAAAACATGCAATCCGAATTTTTCGATCAATAGATAGAGCGCAAAACACTTTCTAGACATAGAACACTATTGGGAAAGAAACTGGACATTAATGATAGTTTTATCAGAGCAACGTGTTGTTATGATTCAGATTTGCAAAACAATAATGACTTTGATTATCAATCAAATCGTGAAATACGCAAAACGTCTTCCGATATTAACCAATATATAATTCAAGATCAGTGCTATCACTTTTAACTAATTATAATTGAAACTTTCGAAAAATATGTTAAGAAACTAATAAAGAAGAGGTATATAAATATGTCAACTTTGCGAAACAATACATAACTACACAGCTCCCACCACATTGTAAGCATTCACTGCTTTCGCTCTTGAATAGAGAAATATTTATTATAATCATTTTTGAGCTCGTATCGTCTTTTCTTTTATCAAGATTTACAGTAATGAATAATCGGAAATTCAAAGTACACTGGATATTTTTGTCAGCTTATTAAGTATTGTAGTTCACATGAATTATGTTGAAAAAATAATATTTTCTGGTGAAAATATGTCAACTATTTCTTGTCAGCAGATCTAATACTTTTACAGTTTTAAATAAACAATCTCATTATGATGTGGAATTCATCTTCAAACTAAATTTCTTCAATTACCCTTCATATTCGTAAAAGCCAATAATAAAGGTGATGATCTAAGGTGGAATAGAGACGGTTTATTTTCTTTGGAAGTCTGAAGATTCTCTATTCATCCAAATATAACTTAGTTGTAGAAATTTCATTATAAACTCACGTTTCAATTTGTAGGGTATTGGAATTAGAAATGGTATGGAAACGGTCGAATGTTTCGAATGTGTCGAAAATTAAAATTTAAACTCAACAAACAATAAGAAAACGCATGTCTAATATTTTTGAAAAAGCTATCCAACGGTACTTATATTAAGTTACAATCTCCTTCTCTGAGTCGATCTCTCAGTGGGAAACTCCTATGAGTTAATTAGAAACCCTTTTTTTTTGCATAAAACTAGAAAAAATAAATATTTAGGTCAAAACTTTTTTCAAAATTTTAAAAAGTAATTATTTTTCAAATTCGCAAATTTGAGGTACAGGATAAGCAATTTATTATACCGTACTGAAGATCTGCGGTTCTTCACTAAGAAAATTTTAGTATTTGTTGTAAATAATTTTAACAAATTCTTCGGCGTAAAAAAGATATTGTTATGCATGGCATTATAATCTCCGATAGAAAAGGGTTTCCAATAAACTACTTATAACTTTTCTTCACTCCAGTCACAGAGAGTGAAGTTGAGTGTCAATGAATAGATTTTGAAAAATATTGAAAAACACACATTTTTTGCATTTGGACCTAAAATTTCTAGACATTTTATACATGATGGACACATCATAGACATACTTATTTATTGTTTCCACAAACTAGTGAATATTCTTATTTAGTAGAAATGCGAAGCAAAAAATGAAACTTCTGTATTTTGCTTAACTAGAATACAAGTGTTCATTCGAAATGATCATATTCACACTAATTTACTAATTTTGAACGGTTTTAATGTCTTTGCACACACATCATTTCGAATATAACAACAGATATAACAAACTAAAATATATGTTATTAGGTACCTCTAGAAATGCAAGTAATTAATGAAATTTAAAAAGAATATAAAGAAAAAAACGAAACACAAAATATGAAAGATGATAATCTATCTATATTAAAAAAATGTGTAATAAATAAAAAAAATGAAATGAAACAGCTTTAAAAAAGAAAAAAGAAGAGAAACTGAACAAAGAGATAAATAAGAAAGAATAAAGGTAAAAAAAATAAAGGAGAAAAAAGAATAAAGCAGAATAAATGAAGAAAAATAAAGAAGAGAAACCAAGGGTAAGAAAGAGAAAATAGAAAAACACTAAGTATAAAGGATAATAAAAGGTGAAAACATTAAAAAAAAGGATGAAGAAGGGGAAGAAATAGAATAAAGAAATGAAAGAAAAAAGGGATTTGAAAGGATAAAGAAAAGAATAGAATAGAAGCAACAAGGAAAAATAAAGATAAAAAAAGGAGTATCCAAAGAAAAAAGGTAAAAAAAGAAAAAATGCAGAAAAGCAAAAAAGGTTAAAAGGAGAAAAGAAAGAAGAAAGAAAAACAATTTATTAATTTTTTTTCTTTATTGAACTTGATTAAAGGTTTTGATGTAAATAATTTTTTAAATGAAATTACTGAAAAAGGATAGGAAAAGGAGATTTGAAAAACGAAACAAAGAGCAGAAAAAAAGCTTATAAAAGAACAACAGAAGAGGATTTATATTGTTATGCACTCAGTTTAAAAAAAAATTGAACACTATTTAATAGGTGAGACTTTGTTCATTTGAAATTTAAAATTAAAATAATAAATGTGCCTGGCGGTCTGGTTTCGAACTGCCTAAAAAAGGCCTTCGGTGGAGGTGCAGAGGAGCTCGCTTCCGTACCAGGGCTAACTGACTTATTTTGGTATTACGAAGGTGGGTTATACATACAGGGTGAATATAAAGTCCCGGGTCACCCCAATATCTCTGAAAAGTTACAAAAAAACTATTTTTGTCTGAGGAATCCATTTCCGTGATAAAAATGGGGGGTTCCCATTTAACTTTTCAAAGTTGACCCCCGCCCCACCCCCAGGCCGTGGGGGTGGCGGGAAACTGGTGCCAATCGATAGCTTTTGAAAATATATTTGACATGTATTTTTTTGTTTTTCCGTTTTTTTGTAACTTTTCAGAGATATTGGGTTGGCCCTGGACTTTATATTCACCCTGTATGTATACTCCACACAAAAATTAGCGCCCCCTAAAATTTTCGAGAATATAACCAATTCTTGAACAGCGATAACATTCAGTCAAAAAACCTTTGGCGGACAGATAGTCGGTGGTATCGGGCCAACACAAGGCAGCGAAGCGCAGTGGCAATTTTACCGGCTGTTGTATTTTTTCATTTTTCTTATTCGGAACAGATATCATGATGATTTTATTGCAAATAATTATTTAGTCTTTCATGTATTGTTTTTTTTTGTTTGGATCTGGTTTTATTTTTTTCCGTGATTTACAGGATTTATTTGTAAACGCCCCGTCCGGCGGTACTGAGCACTCAACAAGGAACATCCAGTGAACATCAGTCCTAAGAAAGAGAAGCCCTACCACCATCAAAGGGTTGCTACCAAGGAGCATCGAGCCTCTTCAACCTTGAACACTATGGCTCCCAACATTGGTCAAATGTTGGGGGAGCAAAGGCGGCAAGCAACTGCAGAAGCGTGTCGCCTGAGAAGAAATTATCCAGCCTAGCGGATTCCAAAATCAACATGGAAGGTGTCGTGTTACTGACCCCCGAGTGCCACTGACAGTGAATGTGTTGTATGACTTCTCGGAAAAGGCCCACCGTTAAACACAGTTTAGCTTGCCGTCAACCGGGACTGGAAAACATCTTGCGGAAAGGAAATTATTCGAGATGTCCTGAGAAATTAAAGGATCTTGAGAAAGGGACAACAGATCATGAAGATCGACCACAGGGTACAGTTACAGGGACATTCATTGCCCGTCCTGAGGTTACGGCCCTCTTGTTCACCGAGAAAAGTGAAGAAATTTCCTGCGATGTTGATGGAGGCTTCGGACATCTGACATGGTTAAACAAAGGAGAATCGAGAAGGAAGAAATTCACCGACGACACCTGGTGGCGAGGAAACAACTGAAGATAGTCATAGTGTGGAAAGAAAAGGTGAGGATATGAAGTCTTTGGTAGCGGAATTTTGAAGATAGCTATCTACTTAATGTACGGATTTTGGAAACAACCAGAGAGTCCTACAAGTGTCGTTGTCCTGTGCGGAACTAGTGCTGCCGAACGTGCTCTTGCCGGTGAACGGGACCAAGCGTAGGGGCAAGATCGCACCCTGTGAGTCGTTTTTATTTACATTTTTCTGCGCTGCGGAACTTTGGATTGAGTGCATTTTGTAAATTCGCAGACTATTTGCTAGACTTATGTTTAATATCTTGCCGTTCTGCGAGAACTTCTTTTTATTTTCGATTTCCGGTTTTTGAAACATTGTATTTGAAGTAAATTTCATCGAGGCTATTGTTTTTATATAGTTGACTTCAGAATTCTTTCACAATTGCAGTTGTAAAATTTAAGTTTCGGAATTGTTTAGTTGTGTTATTTGAATGAGTGTTGGCAGGGAAATTGGTAACGTTTGACAATTTTTCGGTAGATTGTAAAGTATCGTAAGGAATAAAGTATTTGCGTCGGAAGATTGGTAACGTGGACAATCGTTCCGTTTTAGCGGCATGGTTTTTTTTGACAAAATTGCGATTAGAGAATATTGTAATCGATTCATTTGAAAAAGAATGTCGTGTAACGAAACTGTTGATGATTTATTTTGTAATTTTTATTGTACTGATAGTAAAGAAATTCCGTTGCGAATAAATGCCAGTTCTGGTGATATTGTGAATTTATTTGATATTTTGTTATTTAAATAAACTAGAATTTATGTGCATTATAATGAAACTTATTTAACCTGGAAACAGACTATCCTTACCTGTAGTTTTCTAGTCAGATGGGACAAAATAATTCCGCTTCACGGAAAGAAGAAAGTGTTTTCGGAAGTAACGTCTAGTTAAAATTATTGTTAAAGTACGGTGTCGTCCAAACTATTTTTAGAGACTGGCGATCCTGCTTTTAGTTCAAGTAATTGTGTAAAATTTCGGTTTGGTATCAAAGTATTTTTTCCGTTGCGAAGATAACGGTCAGGATTTAAATTTTGATTGGTGATAAATTCAAATTTTAATACTTTACACGTTATATTTTGCATTATGATAGTTGTCATAATGTCATTTTTAATTCGGTTTGTTTTTGGGACTTTGTTTTTTATATTAAAGCGTTGTTTTTTGTAAATTCCAGCTTTATAGTTTGGTTTTTATTAATTGTACATATGGAGGTTTGGATGTGCTATTCTTGTCTAGCATATGTCGGTGGCGTTTGAGTGTAGTAAGTGCGATAAGGAAAGTTAGTAAGCGTGGGTTTGTTGTGACGTAGTCAATCACGTGTTGATAGGTCATGTTAATTAGGTTAATATTCGACGACGCGATTTTATTTTCGAATTTCTCCCTTTTGGTGTGTTTGTTTTTTTTTGTTGTGGTTCATTTGTGTGTGTACGGAGTTGTCGTTTTTTTTGAGGACCATTACTATGTTGTAAGTCACTTGAAATTAATTTAATTGTTATACACTTATTTTATTTATCAGTTGTTTGATTTTTGTAAGTTAAAGTCTAAATATGGTTTATTGCCGTGACCTGGGTAAGGTTGTATTAAATCAGTTGAATAATTAAAGTTGGTTACTGGTCAAATTGATTGTTTACCGATTATATTTTTATTTTTATTTATTTATTCTGTAACTTAATTTGTATATTTATGGTATTTCTTCTTTTTGTTTCATTAATTTGAGAGATGGGGCACTAAGTTGATGGGCGGAAGTCAGAGAGCGGCGATTGTTACGGGTCGGGTATTATTTCTTCGTTTTTTTTGTTTAGAATTTTCTTTGTTGTTTTTGTTACAGATTGGGCTTAAGTGTAATTGGTAATTTGTGCTGTTTCTGTTTTTTGTTTTCCTTCGTTTTTGCTCGTGTATTTATTTTGTTGTATTTTTGCAGGTAATTGAGCGGTTCCTTTCATACTATGGGTGGGATACTAGATGGTGCTATTTTTCTAGGTGCTGTTCGTCAGTTAAAGATACGTCGCCCTGAAGATTTCGGTTTTATTTTTGCGATATATTTTGTTAGAAAAATATGTTCGGGCAAATTATTCTCAAGGTGTTTAGTTAGGGTTTGTTCGGTTCGGAATTACTTTTTCCAAAGAAAATTTGACCAGTGAAGTTTTTTGATGCATTTTTGTTGACGTTTGAGAGAGAGGGAAGGGGGTGGAGTTAAATTGGTATTCTTGATTTTGTTCGAGAGTTTCAGGGTAGTCACAGTTTAACCAGTTATTGCTTGCCAAGGTGCTCAAATTTTATGCGATTCTCGTGGATATTTCTTGGTTTTCCGTTTACATCTAATATTAGATTCCCTCGTGAAATTATGTCTATTATTTTGTAGGGTCCTATTTTTGATGGGTCTAGCTTTGTTTTGCACTATCCTTTGATTTCAAAAACGTAGTAGCTGATTTTGAAATTAACATCGTGAATTTTTCTGTCGTAGTAAAATTTTGATTTTTTTTGCGTTTTGTAGATGAGTTCGAATGGGGTGAAACCGGTGCCTGAGTATTTAGTTGTGTTATAAGCTAGCATTGCTAACGGTATAAGATTTAGCCAATTTTTTTTCTATCGCGATAAAACATTTTAGGTTCTCAGTGACTTCAAAGTGTAACCGTTCGAGAGCACCATCAGGTTGCGGATGATATGGGCTGCACAGATAATGTTTAATCTAAAATATTTCCGCAAACTAATCAATTCACTTATGAAACATTCACCGTTGTCCGTCAAAATTTTCCTGGGGTTACCAAACAAGCAAATGAAATTATGTATGAAAGCTCGGGCCACTTCACTTGCCGTGGCTTCGATTAGGGGAATAGCTATGGAGTATTTCGTGAGGCATCCTGGATAGTTAAAAGGTACCGAAAATTTGGGTCATTTTGTCCTGCTATTGGACCGTATATATCGAGGCTGATTTTTTCTAAATTGCCTGAACAGGTATCTGTAATGTCACGTCTTGTGTCGGGTTGCCTTATATTTTTGGAATATAACGTTTCGCATTTCTTAGGATTGAGTGCTACGCCGTGATTAGAGATTATGTGGCTTAAATAGTAAACCTTGCGTTTCAAGAATGAACATTTACGTGGGTTCATTTTCAAGTTTGATCCACGCAAGCATGTTCGTCTAGGGTGCGTCTAGAGAAAATAATACCATCATCGAGATATACTAGTAGTTCAGGACCGACTAGTCCAGCTAAGACTGTGTCCAAGAGGTGTTGAAATGTGGCTGGTGCGTTTTTAAGCCTGAATGGTAGGTGGTTAAGTTCCAAGTGAACGCCTAGTATGAAGGTAGTATTGTGCTTGTCCTTTTCTGCCATGGGGATTTGATAAAAGCCTGACTTTATATCTACGGTAGTATAGTATTAGGCTTTTTGAAGAGAGTCGATTAGTTCCGTTATGTTGGGGAGGGGGTAATTGTTGCTTATTGTTTTTTCGTTAAGCGCACGATAATCGAACACCATTCGATATTTGAGCGTGACGTCTGGGCCTGATTTTTTCGAAACGATCCACGCAGGTGAGGAATACAAGCAAGTCGAATATCCTATAATTCCTTGCTTCAGAAGTTTGTCCGTTTGTTTCTTGATTTCGTCGCGGAGGACTGGAGGGTAGCGATACATCTTGGCACGCACTGGTATGAGGTCTGTAAGTTCAATTGTGTGTTCTACGGCGTCTGTTCCGGATAGAGGTTCGCCATCGAGTTGGAATAGATCTGAGTTGTATTGAATCAGTTTAATTATTTCGTCGCATTCATGGTCATCGAGGTGTTTGTGATCTATATTTCCGAGGATTTTCTTCGTACTTTCGTCTCTTGATTTCGTTCGATTGGTTGTTCTGATTCTAGCAATTTCTGGAGGGAGGTCGTTATCGTCCTCGAGGTCTATTGGTTCTAGGTGTAAGACGGGTGTTGCTATACATGCTGAACGGGTTGATGTATTGAAAGCGTAGAGATATTCTATGCCTTCTTTCGCGGTTACGAAACCGCCTATATAGATGTGGAGGCACATGGTACACACGCCAAGGAGCCGACGGGGACCTCGTTGTAATTTTTTATACGTACATTGATTAATTTCTTTGATTTTTCGGGTATACATGTCATTTCGTTGCACGAAAATGGAATTTCGTGATTTCCAATTATGAGTTTCTTTAAACTGTAAGATATGTCTACTTTTCCGTGTTTAAAAAATTTGGAGCCTAGGATGACGTCTTTGCTTATTGAAAATTAATCATCCTAAACAACTTAAAATGTAACCATATGGTCGCCGATTCTAATGAGGACTTGTCCACTTATCGAAACTAGAGCTTTATTTATTCCGATTAATTAATATTTTATTGTAGGTTCCGCGGGCAAGATTCGTCCTTTTTGACAATATTACGTTCGGCTCCTGTGTCGATTAAAAATGTTCCGAATCTTTTTGTAAATTTTGACGATGTTATTCTAACTATGGGCGATTTCATAATGCCTGAATGACCTAGTGAACATTTTGCAATTACAGCTGGTTCAGTTGGCGTGCTGGCCCGGACTTAAACCGAGCCGCATTCTCGTTTTTTAGAATGCTGACTGTAGTGTGGACTTCGGTTTGATTTTGACCTTCTTGCATGTAAGGGAAATTCAACATTGAATTGTAGAAGATTGTTTCGGCGTGGTTGCTGCCAGTTTTAATTGTTTTGATTTTGCTGTCTATAGTTTGAGAAATTGTTTTTAAGTTGCATATAATTTTCTTCATAATTTGAACGGTTTTTATTTTGATAATAATTCAGATTGTTTGGTCTGTCATTGTTTTGGCAGTTTTCATATCGCGGGTATGAGTTTTGTTGGTAATTGTTAGAACGATAAGAATTTTGAAACTTTTTAGGTGCATTTTGTCTTGACTGATAATTAGATTGATGGTTGTGTCTTAACAAGGTAACTTGGAAAGTTTTTGAAAGACTCATTCACCTTGTTACAACGGGTTCCGTTGAATCTTCATGCAGCGAGAGTTAGCAGCAGTTAGACCATCATACGATGACTTCTAACTTGTATAGAATTATCTGTGCCTCTTCGGAGGTACATAGTGATGGTACCACTATTCGAACAAGTTCTCTTGCAGCATAAAGAGTCGGGTTGATTTGGAGAAATCGACCAATGAACCACGGTTCATGACTTGCGCCGGCGAGTGAGGGTGGATAAGCGACATATAGCCTCTATCCACTCTAGATGTCTTTCATACCTTGTATGGTGCTGGCTCAATTGCCGGACAGAAGTTATCGGAATCTGACCGTCAAGGTAAATGAAAGACGTCGAAGGTCGCACGTTTTCCTAATAGAACGTTCATGGTAAACACGTGCATTCGGATGACCATGCATCCCTGGGAATAAGAGTACACTCGGTCCGTTCCCCTTCATTGCCTCCCCGCTGGGTTCCGAAGTTGGGTAATATAGAGGACAAGCAGACGTCTGAGAACCGTAAGGGGATCAGGCGTTTGTAGTGCTCAGACCCAGGCGCTT
>JAQQRF010001036.1:0-18444 GCA_030523145.1 Trissolcus brochymenae
CGTCGGAGGGTGTTACATGCCTACAATGAACCAACGTTATTCCAACTTTGAACGATGTCGAAACAACGAAGAACTGACAGAATATTTCCACATGGGTTATTGAAAAAATATTGAAAAACCAAGGAAATAAATTGCTCGTTAAATGGTTAGGATTCTCTAATGAGTATAATAGTTATATTGATGCGAATGATTTAGTGCAATTTAAACTTCTTATAATAATAATAAATGTATTATCAATAAAATGTTTTTCATTTTATAACCTTATCAACTAATAGATCAATACAAAAATATTATTTGTCACTTTTGATATTTATTCATATAATGGTTACAATTTGCATATTTTTTGCTTCAATACATATTACAATATTGGTTACATATTTGTTTTTCAAAGATTTTAAACTTCGCTTCTTCTTTGTAAACTACTGGAGCATCGTTGACGTTTGCATTCATAGGATAATTGTTTTTAAAAATTTCCAAATTTCACTTCTTTGTAATATTCACTTTTACCGTAAACTTCCATGTACAATTTTCCTATTGATGCCAATATGTTCATTTTATCTAGCAATGTCGCCTTCTCAACAAATGACTGAGCCATCCTTTTCGGTAGGAAACCGAGATCGCCTTAAGTTGAAACGGATTACAAATAATTAAATGAAAATACCTCGGTGTTTTGTTTTTTGAGACTGCATTGAGATTTTTTGAAGACATTTCGAATTGATCTTTTTTTTGTCTTATTTCGATCTTTTCGTTTTGACTCGGGTATTCGAATATGTTGAAAAATAAACTAGTCCTTTTACATAAACTAGTCCAAAAAAAGCAACCTTTCATTTTGATCAATTTTTCATTGTAATCAATTTAAAAACTGCAGAAATTTATCGAAACATAGATGATTTAAAAATTATTATGAATTGGTCCGTTCATTATTTAAAATCAACAACTTTCATCAGCAAACATTTATTATTTAATTATTATTAATTATCAATTCTTTAATCCCAGAATTGTTTGTAGTCATGTTAAAAAAATGTTTTTTAGAAACATATTAAAGAAATTATTAATGAAAAACATATTTATTTATATTTTCACACACAACGAACAATTGTTAGAGTATCATTTACCGACAGAGAAATTTTGCAGCGACGCTGATATATACCCGTGCTTCCTACGATACAAAAAAATAAATTTTTCATTACTAAATAGAATCGACAAAAAATAAAGTGAAAAAAATTTATAACATTGAGTATATTTCCAGTAAAAATAAAAAATATGCTCAAAATTTAAAAACAAGAACTGCCAAACTTCAAGCACATACTTTGAAAAATTGGAAATCAATGTTTAATTAATGAAATTAATTCAATATTGAATAACTATTAATGTTGAGAATGAATTTGCCACATTAAACGTTATTTCCAAAGTTAATAATAAAAACTTTATTTACATACTGTTTGTTTGAATCATTTACAAACAATTTAATTAAATTCACAATTTATTTGTATAGCTTTTGCATGAGAATGTCAACACAATAAGAGAAAATTTGGATATTGTATGGATTCTATCCGAATTAATTTTTGCACTCTTTTTTCATTTGTATCAGAATTTTGTTGTAATGTTATTAAACTTTTTCTGGTGTTTGAAGCATAAATGATTTCGGTAATATTTAAAACAGTTTATGCATTATATTATTATACTGCGTGAAAATGAAAAACAAATTTCTAAAATTAATTTGAGCGTGATTATAAAATTTGAGTTTATATAAATGAGCAAAGCATGAATGAGATCGAGTACTGCCTATAGCATCAACTACTACACAAGTGGATTGATGTGAATGAATAAAAATGTCTGATTAAAAAACCCGTACTGTCAATTATTGATTCGTTTGCAGTCACAATGTTTTGTTTGAAAATACAAATTATTTTGGTAAAGGAACGAAATACCCTTCTAGCTCACATGTTGAAACGCTTGAGTGCCTGAGGGGCGTAAAAAGAAGATAAGGGTACCTGTAGTGGGAGTCGGTTGAGGCTCACTAGTAGGCAAAACGAATCAGTTGCTCTTATGCTAGCCATGCAATAACAACTGCTACCGCGCGCTGCGCCATGTGAAATCCGATACATTTATGAAGAAACTCAACTTTTTTTTTTACAAAGTTAATAACAAAAAAAACGAAAATTCGATTATGTTTTACTCGCGATAAAGTGAACGTGCCCTCACTATTTTTTGGAGAACACAATTTTGGATTAGCTGAAAAGCGAATTTTCAAGAAAAATGTATTATTGTTTATCAAGATGGATTTGATAATAGAATGAACTGGTACAATGAATTAGTTGACCTTGATGAGGTGGCCAGAAACGAGAAAGATGGGGTTGAACTTTAGGAGATGATCATCGCTGGACTCAAGCTGGAAGTATTATGTTAAAAAAGAAATTATGCTATTTTTTCAAGCTGCTGGCGCTATTTCGAGGCGTCGCAGCACTTTTGCCGGAAATTCAGGATATCGAAATGACGTCCAGCAGCCTCCAAGAAGATTGCACATCACGATGCCCAGATATAGATTTGAATCAGGTAAATTAGTCTTAACCTACATTAAAATTTTTCATAAACTATTTTTTTTAATTGAATTTTTCTACTTCTATTCCATTTTTTTTGACATTTTCTTTTATACTTATGGAGAAATTTTCAACTGGCCCTGTATAGAATCGTTTCAACGGTCGTTACAGGACCGTTGGCAGACTTTTAATTGCGGTACTTAGGCAATACTTTAATATAACGAATTTTGAATCTGGAGCAGTAATGCATGAATTTATGACGATATAAAATGTTTTTTTATAACTAATAAAAATCAAAATAAACATTTCCGAGAGAATACTTGAATTTAAAACACACAAAAACAGACGAATTTATATATTTATTTGAATTCATTTGAACAAATTTTTCATACAAACTTTTAAACTGAAGTCATTTTCATTCATTCATTTTCAACATTCATTAAGTTTTGTACGTTCTTTATTTATTTCCTTTTTTAACCGGATATTTCTTCTGTTTTCTGTTAAAGTTTTTTTAGTATTCATGTTGTGCGTTTTATAATGTATGCCAGGATCCATACGAATATAAATTATGTAGTTAACCATTATCGAATAATGTATTTAGAAAGTGACTATTCACCCTGAAGAGTACACGAAACTACATGAGGGGATATAAGAGTACACAAAAATAAGTAAGATTACATCACATATACACAGTAAAAAGGTTGCAACAGGTTTGCAGGTTTATAATAATTATGAAAGTGCATACATAAAAGTATTAAATCAAGTAAATAAGAAAAAAGAAATTCTAGGTTTTTTTGTTATTTTTTAAAAATAAAACGAACATTATCCAAAATAATGTTTATTAACAAACTACACTCGGCAAAACAATTAGCGCCCCCTTAAAATTTTGGCATTTTCAAAACTGTCATAACTTTGACACATTTCATCAAAAAATAATTTTCTTCACACTGCATTAAAGCTTAAAACCTCAACTTTATGATTTTTTGTTGAAAAAATTTTAACTTTGCACCAGATGGCGCTACTGTCTAATGATTTGGTGGCAGAAATTTCAGGGGGGGGGGGCGTTAATTGTTTTTTCGAGTATAGTTTGTTAATAAACATTATTTTGAATAATGTTCGTTTTATTTTTAAAAAATATATCATATTTTTTAAAGAGTATATTAGACTGTATTTCGCATCAATATTTTACTTGAAAATATTTTCTTGATTAATTTTGTGAAATTTATAGTTGAATTCAATTATTCTTTTTTATATTTGTTTCTTTTGCATAAATTTTGTTTAGGATTTTTGTTTTGTATTTGTTTGGTTGTTTTCATAATTGTTTTTTATTTCTCAGTTCTTTAATTTCTTTTATTATAAAACAATTTATTATGGATCTGTCATCCTGTTGGGATTTTTGCTATCGTGTACAAGCGATTTAATCTGATTTATTCTTCTATGTAATTTAACGTATTCTCGCGTACTCTCTTGTGTACTCTCGTGTACTCTCATGTACTCTGCAAGGCGAATAACCTTGTTCATAAATTTATTAAAACACTTTGTTCAAAATTCAAAATTAAAATTCTGAATTTATTTCTTTACAAATAGAAGATTATTGAATTTTTAAACAGTTTTTCAATAAAAGTTTGTTTCATTAATGTTTATTACCTTATCAAGTTGCAAAAACTGTTTTGTGTCACGCAAGTGTCAAGTTCAGTTACAGTGAGTTTACTATTTTTATGCACTCGAAAAAAAGTGTTGGCAGTCTTTCCGACGGCCAACATCTTTTTTTTCTCGAGTCGTAGAACATCGCACGTACCTCAGAAGATAATAACGTATATTCGATTTTTTAAATTTATTTCAAATACATTTTTGAGGACATCTTTTTTAAAGATATTTTAACTAAGTTCGAAATCTATATACCCTTGCAGAAAACTACAGTTGTAACAACATTGGTACGATATTGGCAAACACTTATAGACAATGTTCGACAATCTTGTGTTTAAAGTTCTCCCTGTGATATCTGCCACCCCAATAGAATAATTCGTTTAATTAACAACAAATTAATAACAAATGTCCGTAATTTAGATTTAAACTTCAAATTTGTTCTTATAAAAAAGAATAAATGTGTTTTTTTAAGTGAAAAAGAAGCACGATGACAGACAGAAAAATGTTTTTGTAAGGTAATCGTATCAGTTTCTGTTATAGGTACCAATTAAGGGTATTTTCGGATAAATTATAAAATTAACCGGCTAATTTTAAATAATTCATAATGCAATTCAATGAAGAGTAAACTTACGTTAATTTTATATAAACTCTTTGCAAAACTCTCAGTTCTTAATGTGTATTGAAAACGAATTGGATCATACATAACAATAAGATCACACCTAACAAATAAGAATACTATAACCGCAATAGGTACTTTTATCTTAATTTAGAGAATATATTTATGATATATTTGGAGAAACTACATTTTCGTCCGTGGGGAACGGGCTTAAGTTTTGAGTGAAAAATTCTGTGAGCATTTTGACATTTTATGGATGTTGAATATGTATGTATGGTTCGTTGGTGTTATCAATATTAATTTATGTAACAGTTTGCATAAGATAAATTGTTTTCCTCATTTGACCCGAATAAAAGTTGATGTTGCGACAACTAATATATATTTTATAGATAAATGTAAAATATATTTCCATTATACATCAATTCTAAAGATTGCTCTATTGGTGCAATGTTGGCGTTCCGTCGGATGCTATGGATTTGTGCAATTAAACATAAAAAACAAATTTAATCATCATATTTCATTGAATTATATTTTCATATTTATTCTTCGTTTTTATTTATTATTTTAGAAAATTTGCTTTATTCTCAAGTCAGTAAAAATATCTTGTTCGCAACACCTGCCCTAAAAGGGTTAGATTCAATAATAGGCTTCGCTCATACTTCCATAACTTGCTCTTTTCCTTTACTCTTCTGAGGCAAATAGTTGTAATGAACTCTCAAATAAACCATTTATTCAAAATTATGTTGAGATTATAATTTAATTAAATGCTGAATATATTTTACGTTTATAATAATATCATGATTTTAATGATAATGATATTAATATAACGATTATAATAATATAATGATCATATAATATAATGATTAATATAATGATTGATATTGATAATATAATGATTTTTATGATAATATCATGTTTTAATACTAATAAACCATCAAATTTATTTTAAATTCAAGTAAAAATAGTTATTACGATGAATGAATTTTTCAATAGTCAACATAAAGCTTTCTTTCATATGTTATTAAAATTAATATAAATAAATTCTTTGTTGTACAGCGACGTGATTTCTACTTATATTTTATGAATGTATTGATGTAGTTTTCTAATGAAAATCTGTTCAAACAAACAACAATTTCGAGTAATTTATATCAGAAGACAGCGGACTGAATTTATCGATAAGTCATCAACAAATGTATATATTTAATGCATTTATAGCTGTATGATTAAAGGTATGGCAATCAGAAATAAGTCAGAACTCTGTACTGACTCTGGCCATGTAGTTTTACTAAATTTTGTAGTTTTACTAAATTTTTTAATTGTACTACTAATATATCATTGACGATGAAGATTCATTCTAAATTGTCTAAAAAATGCGACATTAGTGGCTGTTACTCTGCACTTTACTCACTGGCGCATAATAAAAATTTTGTCTTGATCGCTTATCCGTTTCTAGCTAATTGATTTACGCCACACACTTGTGCGTTGACACAATCATGCACAATGCGAACATCAATGCGAACTCATTTTTGAAACAACTACATATCTTATACGGGCCATATGTCTCTTTAAATTAAAATTTTAAGGTATGGTTATTCTTCTAAAATTTTCGAAAAGAAAAACCAATCATTATCGACTTTAAAGAAACTGATATTTTTCATCTTTTAATGAGAAATCAGACAAAAATGAGGTTAGTCACTGTTGGGATACACTGCAATTTACACGAGCCAGTTTACCATTTTCTTGTTGGAAGATTGAAACAAATAAAAAAAAAAACAAAATGAAATAGTTTTTAAAAAAATTTAAACCAGGAAATGACCTGATAATTAAAATGAAACAAATTAGTATTATAGCAAGAATGATAATGTATTTCAGATTCGCTTCAATCACTTGGAAAACCAACAGCTGAAAAAATTAGTTAGAATCACAGAAAAGACGATGAAAAAAAATCTCCGTTAGCGTGATAGCCGGAGCAATATTTTTTTATTTAAATCATTAAAACTAAACAAAACTGTTTAGTCAAAATAGTAGCTAATTAAAGCTAACTAAAAATTAATACATGGTATTAAAGACCACCCGTACCACTCATACACTCATAAACTTTCTAATGTGGTACGGGTAGTATGGAACACCCTTTATTACAAAGAGAAAAGAGTTTCAGAATTATTAGATGCAAACAAAATAATTGGAAGTAAAGTGAAATGAGAGGAAAAGGGGTGAAACTGAGGATGAACACTGAGTAAATAAATTTTGAAACAATTTTGAAACAACTTTTTCAATAAAGAATTTTAACATTAATATTCAAAGTATTAAAAATTAATTACATTTCATATTAAAAATCATTATGTTATTGTGACTGAAATGTAGGACCATATGTTTTAAAATTCAGTCAGATGCTAATAAAATATAAAATCAGAATGCAATTGGTAGAAATAAAATGTTTAAATTTTTATTTTTACATTTTTTATTAAGGATATATATTACTTTTTTAAGGATCTCATTGGTTAAATCACACCTTCCACTAAGTAAAAGTCTTAAGGTGATATTAAACCGTAAGTTATCGACTTTACAGATTTATTTAATTAAAATTAATCATGTGATTGTAAATTAATTCAACAAGAAGAACGCGTTATTTTTTCCCATATTTCATACATTCCTTCACAAAAAAGCTATTGTATTTTTTCTAAACAAAGTCCCTGACTCCGTGGTAGCATACCTTATACATCACCTTAACACTTCAATTCTAGAGCAGTTATAGTTATACTTGTAAAGTTTCTAGTATATTTATTCTAGAATTATATATGAACAAAATTCAATGTTCATTGGAAAATTTATTTATTCCACTATTTTTAACTTATTTCACTATTTGTTAATATATGTTGAATCTGAAAACGGTTCTGCATTTAAGCGATGCTAAAAAAAACTATAACTGATATTCGTCGATTTAGTCAAAGTAGTAAATTAATTATTTTTGCACTAGTAAAAAGTTCATCCAATTTGAGCAAGTTCAGTTAAAATCGAAGATTAAACTTACGAGGGAACCCTTGAAAAGCTCAGACAAGCCCACTTAAGGAAACAGTTAAGGTGTTCTCGGGCATGTTGCAGCTCGCCCTTAAATCATCACTTTTAAGTGACTCTTTGAAATAAAATCAACATTTCATAATAAATGCTAAATAAATATTTTATGAATAAACGCAATGTAATTTTTAAATTAAAAATATTTTTTTAGTTAGAATTTTGATTGATTTAAAGTTTTATAACATTAACAACATACCAGGTTTTTAAAACTAAATTACTATATTACAAAATATTTTTTGAAATATCTATCAAATTTTGTGCAAAATCACTCATGAAAAGTAAATATACACGTACAATCAGTCCAGAATCGTTATTGCAAAATGTGAAAATTTTAAATTTAAATTAAAAATTTGAAAATTAAATTTAAATTTTCAAATTTATCTTTAGTGAAAAAATACTTATGGATTTTTTTTAATGAGTGGATGTCTTTTGATATATTCAAATTTAGAGAGTGATTTTCTGTAGGCCTTAGAGTGAACATTAAACGCATAACCTTACAACTTTATTATAAATATAAAATTTATAATAAAAAGTTCGGGGTAACTTTAATGTTCATGATATTATTAGCTTTGAAGTGCTCAAATAAAATGAATTCAATTTAAGAAAGACAATAGTTCGAACAGTAAGGTAAATTTTCATAAAGACGAAGACTATTTTGCGAAACGAGATGTGTAAAATAAACGTTGAACGGAGCAAGCCTAGCATAAAAATGGCTGAGAGCGAAGGACATATCAATTTCAAGCCCACTTTTCGTTCCAACTGTACCATTCATTAATTAACATAACTACACGACAGTAGACCATCACAAGCATGGTCTTGGACAATGAAATATTCGCACATTTCAAAGGTGATGAAACTTTTCATTTCTCTTTCTTGTTTCCTTCTCTTTTCCAAATTTTCAGAATTCACACTAACTTACACACAAAAAACATATTTATAAACAAAAATCAATCAAACGAAGTAGTAATTTTGACTATTCTACTGCACAATTGTGTGATTATACAGCAAAATTAAAAAAATTACTATTCCAGTTTCTAAATTTTATTTTCAGCATAATTTCTTAAAATTTAGATTTGATATTAGATTTCTGTTGACAGTTTCAAAATACCATGGTATATAGACTTCTGATTTCATTTTTATATTTAGTTCATTAGTTTCATTTATTTCATTGATTTAATATAGGAAGATTCGTTGAATGGTGTCGACTTTCCATTTAGCTTTCCAAATCTGATAGAGTTAAAAATAGTTGATCGAGTCTTGCGAATCCTTATCGAAAGATGAAATAATTAATAATGGAAATGGGCAATTTAAAGCGCTTCTGAGACAATCATGCCGCACACGTTCAATGTAAATAGTCAATCGCATAGTAAAATCTACTCTGAGTCTGTTAATAGTACATTACTTAATGAAAAAATAAAACAATATTTTTTAAAATATTTTTCCTTACGAGAAAAGAAAAAAAATTATGGCAGCCCAAAGGCATGCCAACATGTTTTCATTTCGAGTGAGAAAAATTTGTATACATGAATATCATATTTTGATATTATTCTTCTGGTGCTGGTGTAAAACAGACCACGTCTTAGCCTCGCATCGTGGCGATCCCCGGGCGCGAGTTGACGAGCCCGGTCACTACGCTCAGCAACAAACTCTCTTTTATTTGTCCTTTCTTTCTAAGCTCCTTCTATTCAATCAAATAACCGACACTAATTAAATGACGTTTTCAAGCAACTTTTATTTCCAACTTGACATTTGTTTTATGATTCTTACAGTTCTTCTTTTCGTAATCAAAACTGAACTGTCATACAAAACAACCTCTACCAAAAAATTTATGTTTAAACCTTCTTTTATTTTTTATTTGAAATTTCGAATGAAAAAATACGTTTGAATCGCTGATCAGCAACAATTTCATTTTTCAAGATGCAAATTCTATTTATATTTAAATTGTTTCTTTGCTGTTATTAATTACATATTAATGAAACAATTATTTTTAAAAATATAGAGTTCAACAATTTTTAAAAATATATAGAGTTCAACAATTTTATATGTTTAAAAGATATGTTTTCATTATGAAACATATACGCAACATACGTGCTAAATGTAACACATATGTAACGTGTATGTTAACCCACACGGACGAAAATATATTTTATATAAATGAAGTATAAAATTTTATATCTCGTTTATATGTCATGTATGTTTCAAATATGAAGCGGAAATATCTTATATAAAATTTATATAAATGTAATACAAAAAAATATATATTAACTGTAAAAAATATATAAAATCCCCTTATATTTTGATTTATATTTTCGTCCCTGTGGGAATATATATATCGCATATATGAACACATATCTCTCATATATGTGTTTTTTCATAGGAAAATACCTTAGGATTATCGGCATTTAAAAAAAATTGAAGACTGATACATTTTTATTCGAAAAATGAAGAAAAGATGATCCGTGATCCGAATTTAACTAACATCGCTCATCGGTGGATTTTTACAAATTACATAATAATCACAAGCCAAACGTAAATTTACACATTTTGTAGTGTTATAATTTTTAACAGGAAAGAGTGATACAATCTGTATTAGCGTTATAAATGCAACAAATCTACTTCCACACTTTATGTCTAGTTTATTTATGTTATGATTTCAATAGGTGCGAGTGAAATCACATCTTACTTAATTATATATTTGATTAGAAGTCAGAAAATGTCGAGAAGAAAAAAAAATCGGATCTTTTATTACCCGAAAATTATTTTCGCTGAACATTTTGTTGTTTTTTTTTCTTCTCGACATTTTCTTATTACTTCCACTATTCGTTTTCCAAATTTAAAAAAAAAGGAACGCAGAATGAAACTTAAGCAAATAAACTCAAGCAAATAATTTGTATACAAATATTTTGTCAACAATATGCAATGAAAATTTAATCTGTTGCAGTCAAACGATTCTCCCATGATATACGAAGTGCACTAAAATGCTATTTTTTTTAATTTTGTTGTCAGACAATAATAACTTAAAAAGTAACTAAAATGTGCGAGAGAGATAGACAAGTTACATGACATTTCACCTTAAACCAAAACTATTATTAATAATTATATTTATGTTTCACGAAAAAAACGCCAGTCATGATGAGAGTGACGTGGAGCGTTAAAAAAAGACCCGTTCATGTAGATGACACGCATTGATAAATAACACGTAATTATATTGTGAGTACTCGTAACCACAAACGCATTGGTAACGATGAGAGT
This sequence comes from Trissolcus brochymenae, assembly GCA_030523145.1. Taxonomy (NCBI): domain Eukaryota; kingdom Metazoa; phylum Arthropoda; class Insecta; order Hymenoptera; family Scelionidae; genus Trissolcus; species Trissolcus brochymenae. The sequence continues at coordinate 11,131 of JAQQRF010001036.1, forward strand.
TAGTTTATATAAGTTCATATGACTGTGACAAAAAATCTACGAAACTTGTATTTTGTATGGACTTAAAGCTTTTCCAACATTTGAATTTTTTTAAATATTGACATTTTTTATCAAAATAAAAAGAAATAATGTGTGTAAATCTGTTAATGAAATGACGATACCTTTATAAATAAAAAAATGAAAATTTTTATTAGTCTTCAAACTCAAAAGTAGCATTCATGAATGGTGGTAAATGCGAATAACAAAATTATGTTGTTATCGTATCTCCGAATGACCCGAGTACATGAAGTGACCCAGGTTTGCATAATATCGAAACGAGTAAAAGTATATCTAGCTTCTTGGCATCGACTAGATTCACATTTAGTTTGAATTGGTGCTTTTCTTCTATTCAACTTTAAATTTCAATTAATGTGTGAACAATCATTTACAACTTGTAGTGTGTTCTATAAACATTTGATTTTCAAACATCCAGAATATAAATTAAAAAATCTTCTTTGATTTGAATGATTAAATTTATTAATTAATTACGAGTTTTTAAAAGTTGAGAAGAAATCCAGAGATTTCTAAAAAACTACGGAGTTTAAATGAGTTCCAATAAGTTTGAAACAAGTTTGACTTTTACAGTCTGCAAATAAGATAAGGAATTGATTTTAAAGTGATACGAAAGTAGATTATACAAATACAAATCGAGGTCAGGAGGCCATCCATCAATTGCTTAAAAAGAATAAATTATATCAAACTATTTATGTGAACTTCCAAAGAATCGCCTGATATATTTTAGTTAATGAAAACAATTTTTTATGCCCCTTGATGTCTCTAAAAGAACTATTTTACGCATTACGTTATAGCTTTATAGTAACTATGATAGTACAATATATTCCGCAGTGATCGGTTCGTATTAATTCTAATGATTATACTAATAATAGCTCATAAATGCTCCACTTTTTATAAATATTATTATTATTATCATAAAATTTTCTTTAGTAATTTTCTGTAACTTCAGATCCTTTACACAAACAAACTAACATTCTACGCTTCTAATCATACATCTAGAAAATTGAACTATATGAATCAAATATTTGATTATTTTTTGAAATTATATTTCTTTGGTTTAGGAAAAATGTCAAAGTTTGTTAAAAATTAGGAGTGAAGGTCAGTAATAAGCATTCAAAAATGAACTGACGCGTTTTATTGTCATTATAGTTTGATGAAATACATCAACGAATGTGTTTTAACGTATAAATGTTGTTTCATTGTTGATTCATTTGTTTATTACTTTTACGTAACATATTTTTATGTTTCAAAATTAAATATTTGATATTTTTTTCATATGCACTTAACCATGTATGACTAAATATAAGTGTTTTACTATATTTCTTTCTAACAAAAACGTAACTGCTATAGATGAGTTTATTTTTCATGATTTTTACAAAGACCATTACATAAATGCTGGAAGAATACAGATTTTACGACGATATAACGTGGGTCTCATATAGTATATAACATGTTATTTAGCATGTAACTTATTTTTCAATGAAAGTCATTAAAATGAAAATTCAATTAATAAAATTATTTTTAATTTTGCTTAACTAATTAAAATCGTTTTGAACGTAAGAGAACAAAAAAAGACAGCTGTTAATTTTGTAATACATCCATTCTGACATTTAGAACTAATTTTATCATTTCTCGAAAAATCTTTCATAAAACTTTTTCTTAAATGTTATTACTGGAACTGTTGACAAAACGCTTCGGAACTTTTATCACCACGAAAACCAAATTTTTAATGTTTAAATATCAAGTTCTGTTTCTTTATGAAGATAAAAGAAGAACTTAAGTACTAAATCAATAGCGATTTCGTTAAAGTGCGCTCTAATACTTGTTTGTGTCACTCACGTATGACAAAGGAACGTGGTTTTACCAAAAACGCTCGAGCGTTTGATTGAATTTCGAATGAGGAAGGATACTAAAATTTATTATATAAACATTTTATTTAGATCTCTTTGAAGTATATTTCGTAAAAAACGCAATGAAGCCTCTTCTTCGCCATTCAAAACTTCAATTTAAGATATGTAAATCAAGATTCTCTGATGCAAAAATCAAAATCAATGCTATTGAAAATTTTAACTAAACTAAAATTTTGAACCATTAAAGTGAGATATGGGTGATTGTATTAAAGAGAAAGGCAAATCATCTTTAAACGAAGATGTGATCTGCCTGCACGCTATGTATGAAAAGGCCTGCAATTGATCTGACGTCATCTAGGCGACTGCCAAACGATCATTCCCAGGATCGTTTTGTGCTAATTAGTTGAATTGCTGTCGCAGCGATAACAATAACAATAACAAAAGTATTTAGCATAACCTTTATCTGTAAACATAATTTAATCGCACACTCTCCAAAATTTTGTTCTATTTATAAATTATACATAACGCTATCTTAGTAAAAATTTAGATTACAATGAATTGTGGGCCTAACCAGGAGAACATATCACAAGGCCGGATTCTGACCAGTGAGCAATCAAGGGCTGTTAAGACGAAAGGTACTGGAAATTTAAATTCCTCACGAGGGCCAATCCAAATTTATCGTTTAATTATTCATTCATTAAATATTAGATTTCATTAATAAAAATTTACTGAACTAAATGAGCATGAAAATTTAAGTAATAATAATTTTTCATGCTTTAAAAAATTTGTGTACAAATTTAATATTTGTTCCTCTCATAATGTACAGTTCAGACATTTTTCATTCATAAATTATAATATTTGATAGAATTTTTTTTCCATGTGGGGGAAAATCGTTTCAAAACACATCAACAATATGAAAAATAATGTCGTTAGAAACCGTATAACCGACATATTTTTACTGTGTTGTCATTTAAATTTGTGCATAAATTTTTTTAAAGTAAAATGAAGATTCCTTCACGACAGACTTTCGATTGTGTTGTTTACGAAAAAAATGATGCCATTTGAAATGAGAAAAGTACTGAAATATAGCCTCAAAATATTCTGTTTGGAAGATCGCTGTTTTTTCAGAATCCGGACGTTCACTTCGTGACCAAAAATGCTCGTGCACCATGAACGAATCTGAGACAGTACAGGGCTGCGTTTCAAGCGCGAGTGCACACCGTCCGGTGTATACTCAACACCGTGAGACTTGTCTTTGAAGCTAACAAAATCCGATACCATTCACCATAAACTTACAACAATTTTAATATGGTGTATGGGCTGAATCTGACGAATTATCGTAACCAATTATTAATTTTATATATCGCAAAAAAGATCATTATATTTTCATTCAAAATTTTTTGATGACCAAACAAAATTTCTGAAACTTTCAATGGTGAGGCATAATATATTCCATAGGTGTATATATGAACAGGAATTTATATATCTCATATCATATTATTTATTAATATTACAAATTGAATGTTTTGTTTATACAACTTTGAACCGTAAGAGTATCATGTTTTAACCATTGGTGCTAGTCATAAGTGGACCATTTAAATTTAAAATATTGGAATTCGTAAATAAAAGCTTATTATGTTGAAGAAAAATTGTATATGCTGATTAATCGGGTGCAAAGTTAAATGCACTCGGAATTGTATATTTGCCTATGCGTAGCAGAAAGAACGTCATCAAATTGATATATACGAACAGTCAGAAGCGATAGTCGGGGGAAAATCGAAATAGCTTGGTGTGTATAGAAATCGCGGTTGCACTGGTTTAGTTGACTGAGATGCGTGTGAAACAAGAGAACCTTGCAAGGCGAGTGCTTTGTTAAGTCTTCGTGAGGCCAATTTATACGATCAAACTTCTCTAGCTCCAGCTGACGTTTTGTTATTTACATATGCACGACGTTCATATGTGAAAAAAGCGCAATTATTTATCAATCTGCAATAATTTGCATGCTACATTTTTCGTACCATAACACAATGCTTTACACGTTTGTTATTATAAAGCTGTTTTACGATAAAATGGCTCTGTGTCCAATCATCGTTACTTTATCTCTTCTGACTTCATGAGTTCTTTCTTCGTAATTGCCTCTAATCGAATAAGTAAAAAAACGGGAAAGAGTTTGATAATGAAACTTTTATATTTTTATATAACTTTCAGTGAAAATTGATATTAATTAATTTCGAATAAAAATTTGTTTACAATCTGAAATAAATAACTCTTAATAACTATAATCTTTGTTTCTAAAAATTGAATTTTCTGTTAATTGATTATGTTGCATTAGTTTTATTTGTTTTTTCATTAAAATTTTATGTATATCTTAAATTCCTGCAAAGCGAATGCTCGGTATCAAAGATGTCACCGAAAATTTCAAAAGCAAATAATATTGTGCATGCAAACCTTCGGACCCGTCACGCTGACTTCACCTGCTGTACGTTACACGTGATTTCAGTTTGCAGGTGTACATCCGGAATGCGCTAAAAAAAAATTATTAAAAATATGACTCTAAATTTCGTCACCACATAAGTTAGCTGAACTGTTCAGAATAATGAGCGAACTGTAAGTTTATAAGAAAAAATAATTTTTTTTTCTTTGATAATTGTTTCAATAAACTCCAGCTTCTAATTTCAAACAATTAAGTAAACGAAAGTTTTCGAAACTTTTCAGAACTTCTTTTATTTCACTGACAAGAAATCAAATCATATCTTTCCAAACAACATTTACGAACCTTACATATGAGTGAATTTCCAAATTGTCACCATTTTTACATCATTATTAAAAAAATCAAAAAAAAAAGTAAATAAATAATAAGTATGCATTTTTTGCAACAAGAATGACATATTGCCTCCTTGGTTTTAACCAACAGACCTGTGATTTCTTTGAACGAGGCTATTCGCCTTGCAGAGTACATGAGAGTACATGAGAGAGTACATGAGAATATGTGAGAGTACACAAGCATTTATGAGAGTACACGAGAGTACACGACATGTGAACGGCAAATGAAACTGAAAACATTAAATAACAAAAGACTGGTGAAAATAGAATGAAAAATTAAAAATAAAAAAAAATAAAATTAATCTACGATTGAAAGGATCTGAATTCATCTGATACACATTGATAATTAAAATACTAGGGATATTGATAGCGCGCCCTCCGGGCGTGCCGTCCTGATATTCGGAATTTAAATTAAAAATTTGGTTTTGATAAAATAAACACGTGTAATATTTTTTGATTTAATATATATTTTACATTCAAAATCTATATGAAATATATATGTTTTTATTTATCTGTAAAGTTCTTTATACACATAATTCTTTGTAGTTTTCGTATTTTGATTTTCAACAACAATTTTCAAAGAGTTCCACGATCTTACTCTAGATATTGCAACGTAAAATCGACCATGGTTAAAAACCTCTTTTCGCAAGTCGATGCCTATTTTCTCAAATGTTTGTCCTTGAGATTTGTTGATAGTCATAGCAAATGCAAGTTTAACAGGAAACTGTCGCCGTTTAAAATTGAACGGATAGAGATTCTCGCATTGAATTGACATGCGACTAATGAATGTTGCACCACCAGCCTTGTCTCCTGTCAAAATTTCATATTTCAATAAATGGTCACTGAAATCAAGAATTAATAATCGTGTACCATTGCAAAGCCCTTCATCAATGTTGAGATTTCGAATAAGCATTATCACCGAATATTGTCTTAAACGTAATTCATGTGGTGGCAATGATGATAAAGATAATGCATGCAAGTTTTCTGGTAAAATTGTTGTTGCAATTTCGCCATTGTCATCTGAAATATCTATGCTATCAATGCTCCTGTAAATCCGTTCAGTTGATTGATCTAACAAATCAACGACACATTTATTTATTTCATCTACGTCGACGTTTCGAGCAGCTAAAATGGCTTTCGAGGATGCATCTTTGTATGCGTGATTTTTTAATACTTCTCCATAAGTTTCATCTACAATATCAGAGTTTGCATCAGCCAGTAAGCAAGAAGGGATCTCAATCTCATCATTGTTGTTATTCAATTCACCATTTCCAATTTTTAGAAATTTAGGAGAACTCAATTGATATTCAAAACAAATAACAAAAAATGTACTCGGTTTAAGTGGATCTCGATTCCTGTAAATCTAAAATAACAAAAACATATTCTCTCGTGTACCCTCGTGTACTCTCATGTACTTTCGTGTACTCTCTCGTGGACTCTGCAGGGCGAATAACCACTTCCAATTCTTTTGTTAATACTAGATAAATTTTAATAAATAAGTATACATTTTATTACAGAGTACAGTCATTCGCAGATATGCCTGGTCTTTCAGGTACTTTTTGTCTTTGTTTAAAGCGATACAATATTCGAGTTGAAACAAAGACAAATACATACCGAAAAGACCAGGCATATCTGCTAATGACTGTACACTTAAAAACTATAACATTTATATTATTAATTTATAAACCTATTTTATTATTCTACAATTATTAAATTTACAGTTAAATACAGGGTGTCCTATTTTAATCCGACATCTGTAATTACTGAAATATTGCATATCTGAAAACATGTGGCACTGCAAAACATACTCAAATCATATAACTGTTATCGCCAACAAACAAGCAACATTGATTATTTTGGTTTGAAATCTAATTTCTATAGTTTGTTTGCATGGTTAGTTTGTTTTCTTGGTTTCATATTAAGCCGTTGATGTATGTTGTTTTAATGAAACTAAACTGTTTAGTGTGAACTAAACGATAAATGATAAAAACAATCATTTTTTTCAAATCAAATTCTAATTTTTTATCAAATTTTTTATTTTCGATGAAACAAAACACTATCGCAGACAGGTAAATCTACATTTAAATTCTAATTAATAACTATAAGTGTTTTCGAAAAATAAGAAAAATTGGAACAATAAATTATATTTGAAAAAAAAATTTTTGTTTGTTTGTTAGTCCAGTTTTCATTTTTTGAAAAATTAACAAAATAAAATTCTATTGTTGTTAAAAATTTTGTGGTTGTAAATTGGGAGCAAGGAATAAGGAAAAATAAATTTAAACTCTGAAATAATTAAGTCAAATATTGCATTTTATTCAAATTTGATATCGCTCGATTTTCGTGAGCACACAACGCTCAAAGAAAACATAGCGCGCGGAGAGGAGCTTATCGCTCGCTTTCACTCATCGATTGCTTGATCGATGCAAGCAGTGTTCTTTTGCACGCCGCAGAGATTTTTTTTTCCGCTTTTTCGCTTCCCGCTTTACAATTTTTCACCCGCTTTTGTTTAACATTGGTAGTATAACGCATTGTAAAATTTCAAACAAGGTTTTTGGCGTTTGAAAAAAGTAAAATTTTCGCTGCATTT
>JAQQRF010001037.1:0-21691 GCA_030523145.1 Trissolcus brochymenae
TCTGAGCAAGAATATAATTCGTTATAAACTAATTTAAATTTTGACATTCTTCAATAGTTAAATTAGTTTATAATAATAAAAATTAGTCAGGATGTAACAATACATATATATATTATTATATATATATTATATATATATCAAATATCAAAATTATCCCAACTTATAAACATAGGCATAAATTATGTATATATATATATATATATATATATATATATATATATATATTTAATATTATTATTATTTATATTAATTATAAATAATATTTAATAATATTTAATAATATTATTAATATTATTAACATAATAATAAGTATTGATGCTAATACATAATTTATGCCTATGTTTATAAGCTGGGATAATTTTGATATTTCAGATTGCGCTAAAAAATGCCATTCTCTTGTCTAGCCGACTGAAAAATTTTTTAAAAGTGCTCCCGTTGTTGCTCTCCTCAATGGTGTCCGATGCGTACGAAATGATCAAGCAGTGCACAATATTACCACAAGAGACTCAAGACAACGACTCATTTAACAAATTACTGAAAGCCTTTTACGTTTATTTCGAGTCTGAGTGGCTGTATAGATTAATCTCAGGGGAGTACTTGTGGTATCGCACAATTCAAGGCACCGATAACCCAATCGAAGCTTTCTACCACACCTTAAATTCCTTAATTCCGAAACATCCAGACGTTTCTTCTTTTATTCGTACGATCCTTTTGTAATTTCTTACCCAACTTTTATTCATTTCTCAAGTCAAGGAGTTAAATTATTACTAATCCTCAACTAATCATATAAGTCTGACAGACCCAGATCGTTTGTTTCAAGGCATCTGTTTGAAAAATACTTGTATGAAAATATAAAAAATATAAATTGATAATGTTGATAGTAAATTCAATAGAAATTATTTTTTATAATTTAGAATGTGTACTAAATAACAATCAGAAATCGATTTCTCGAATTAAATACTGACTTCATAGTTTCAATTAGTATATCAAATAGTCAAGTAGTATTAATACTCCCTTACTTTCATAGTTTTAAATTACCCCCGAAGGGTTAATAACTGCTCGCAGTTATAAGGTGCAACTTTTTTCTTATATATCTTGTTTCGAATTGAGTTTTTCGAATGACATATTTACAACTGTTTTGTTTAAGATTTATGGCACTTGGAATCATGTGATTCAAAAGTCCCGCTGGTTAGTTTGTTCAGTTGAATATTACCGGTTGAGTCGGCAAAGTAGATTTACCGCCGGTAATTTGCCGTCACATAGTTGTTACCATGTGAATTTTATCAGCACTGTATTTTGTTCTGTAAGTTTACGAACACACGTTCGTCAGGACGTAACACCAAACTAATTCTGCATTATCGACTGATTCGGTGACTTTAATAACTTTTAGTTTCAGTCGATACAAACAGTGTTAAAGTTATCCTTTTACAATTTCCTATCTCCAGCTCTTTTATTTTTCGTGATTCTTGTACGTCCCCATAAGTTACAACTTTGCTAGACAGTACGTAACAGATTATGTCGAATTTTTATGTCAAAAAACATAAAACCAATTAAAAATTGAGTGCTACGGAAGATTTGATTTGATTGGTGTTCATTTCATTAATGACATTTAGGTGTTCCGAAACTTATGTGTTATAAGTTTCATTTTTACAGATTATATACATCAGATTCCTTTCATGAAAAATAATACTTATGCACTCTGATGTTTATGTAAACAATTGTTTATTAATTTACAAAATTTTAACGAATTTGTTACAATTTTTATGCAATCAGAATTTTATATTATTATATTTTTATGCGAATTCAAATTATACAAAATTTTATGCCCATTGTTTATTATATTTTTTAACTTTATGTTCAACAGATTTATTTTTTTCATATTATGCAATATTAACATTATGCATTTTTAATGTCAAGTGTTCCGTTGTGTTTTCTAATTAGTTATATTCTTTCGTTTGTTTGTTTTTTATTTATATATATATATTTTTTTTTTGCATAAAAAATACGTATGTTAGTGGACGTATACTGGAAACTACTGATGGAAACTATATTTATAATTCAGTTTATTTTTTTAAACTGTTTCTTTGAACATAATTTGTTTAGTATAAATATTTAGTTACTAAACTGTGATTTGCACTACTTAATGACGAATAATCTTCTTAACAAAATATGCAATAACATAAATATACTGATACTATAAAATAACTTATTTTATCTCTATATATATATATATATATTAATTTTAAATTAAAAATTTAAAATAAACAAATTAGTCATTATGCATATACTAAACATTATATTAAAAAAGGCATCGTTAATGCATGTTTAAATTAAGGAGATTTGACATCCGACCAATAGGAGACGCTTCTAAGCTTCAAGTTCACAATTCACATTTAAAACGCTTTGTAAACGCTGCTTTCCGGCATTTTACAACGGTTTGTCACTGTCTCTGCTCGTGAAGATCGTTGTTTATCCAAAGGTGATTCAAACAAGTGATGTTTAGTGCTGTTTATGACAAAAATTTAGCAGTCATCGCATAAATTGCAACAGATCTTTGAAACCAACTTTAAATTAACCAATACAATGTACCGTAACAAACACGAGGTTGACCGTCACGTAAAAGATATCTTACGCAAGGCAAAAACTGATGACGAGGTAACATTCATTCGATTTTATTTTCCATATTTCATATTTCTCTACTCTAAATTTGTTTATCCCATTTTCCATGACCTTGATTTTCTGAGGTTATCATTTTGATACCACCTAACCTCAAATTCGAGCGTGGGTCCAAATTCATTCATTATTCAAGCACTGATTTATATGTTGAACTTGCCTATTCTTTTATAATATTGTTTCTAATTTTGATGCTTTCTTTTTTTTTATCTTGAACTGGGATTTTTGTCAAGATTTCATGTGACTTCAAGTTCATTCTTTCTGACAATTTTTGGCGGGATAGAGGTGTTACTTTCTACACCTTCAGTCGTTTGTTGTGTTCGTTTATTCAAGGGCAGCGTTATTTATTTTTATTTTGAAACCATTTCAAATTTCAAATTTTTTTAAAAAATAAATAGAAACAAAGAAATTTAATTTTGTTTGATATATTGTTAAAAAATTAAAATGTTTATTTAATAAATGAAACCTTTTTTGGTACTTCTATACATGCTTAGGTATTTATAAAAAGTTAGGTAACTCTTTAGAAAACAATCTAAAAAATAAATTGAATGATTTCAGCGATATGCTCGTTACTTCAATATTGCAAAACAGTACTACCAAGTTGAAGACTATGAATCTGCTAAACGATACGTGTCTATGTACTTGGAGAAAAGAAGTGACATGCCAGCAGCGCATAAATTGCTAGCTAACACCCAAGAAGCCCTGGGACACAAGGAAGCGGCTTTGGAAGGATATAAAAAATCATTAGAATTGGATTCCCACCAAGACAATCTGGTTTTAAAAGGTATAGTATATATATATACACCAAATGCACATGCTTATGCGAATATAATGGATTTCTAATTTATTAATTCATTTATGTCTGAAAAAATTAATACACATCAAATTCAATTCAAAGTTCGTCTAATTTAATTTATAAATTTCAATTTCTATTTTTTCTGGATTTTATTGTAGTGTGTGAACTGTTGGCTGAAGACGATACCATCATTAACATCGACAGGGCACAATACTGGATAGAAAGAGCGGACAGGCTTTACCCACATCACCCGACTATCTTTAAGTTGAAAGAGAAACTTTTGTCCGTTAATAAAACTATGAATGGTGCCGAGGATATAGAATCATTAATTAAATGTAAATACAATGTTGTTTTAAACAATTCAAAAGAATGTTACAGGTCATATTATCAAATTGTACACACTGTGATTCAAAATATTAAGATTTTTTTGTCTAAACTAACAAAAAATTAAATTAAAATTTTCATCTTATTAAATTTAAAAATTGTAAAACAATCGTTAGTACCAATATTGAAGTATATAACTTTCAACTTGTTCGTTTGCCAAAATAATTTTAAAAAATCTTAATGTGATTACACAAATAAACTATAAAACAAAAATAGATGAAACAACACAGTGATCGTTTTTAAAAAATTATTATTAAAAATTGTTGAAAACAATTATTTGTATCCACTGAACTTATTTATATTTTTGTTTTATATTTTAGCGGAATTGGAAGCTCGACCAACAAGCATTCAACTACGCGTCAAACTTTTGAGATGTTATATGGACAAAAACAAACTAGACGAGGCATACGTTTATGCTTTCACAACGGAAAATAATAATGTGAATCGAAACTCTGTTATTTGGTACCAAGTGCTGAGCAAGCTCTTGGCAAAATGCACAAACAAGAAGCAGAGCGACTATTCCTTCTGGATTTTGTATCTTTCAGTAGTCGAACGATATGCGGCTTTATGCATCAGAGAGCAGAACAACATGACCAACAAAAACGTTCACGAAGCAACTCAAGCGCTTATCAATTTCGATCAAGTGCTGAATAGAATAACCACCATAAAATTGCCAAGCAATCCAACTTTTCTTGAACACGTAATAGATCACATGCGCGGCCAGTTACACTTTCATGTGAGTTGCTTGATTGTAAGGAAGGCTAAGCGTAGTAACTGGCTCAACTGGGGCGAAGCTACATGCTTGAGTATGCCATTGTTTTTGACCGCCTTACACACAAATCCAATTGATCCATCAGCTCCATGGGGAGCTAGTCTCAAAGATGCTTCTCGCAAGTTAGTCCAGATCTGGAACAAAGAAGCTGCTTATAGGTAAATAACTCTATTTCAATTTTATTATTTTAATTAAATTAATTATAAATATTGTTTAACAAATTAACTAAATTTATTAACTAAATTAATTAACTAAAATTATATTTTATCACTACCGTTATTGTATATCTTTTTTTATTAAAATTTCAGATGCAGTCAATCAGGTCATGTACTTCAAAATTATGCAAGAGACAATGCTAAGCGATTGTTTGACAAGATAGAAAGTTTTTGTACAAAAGGCTGGCGCGAGCGTGTTTTCAAGCGTGTTTTTGGAGACATGTACCATCAGCATTTACAAAATTCTTACTTCGTGCAGCACAAAGCCCCGGAGCTTCGCTTCCGGCTGTGTTCCCGCTCAGAACTGAAGAACTTCGATGAGATAGCCGAGAGCGTTTGGCCGGCATCCTTGCACCATCAGGTATGGCTGGGAGTCTGCGGCAGACCATCGTTGCCCCGCTACAGTAAAACCGGAGATCCACAACCAAACCAGTATTCACACATCTTCCCAGAGCTGCAGATGTCTGTATACAACTTGAGTCAGGTAGCGCCCGAAACTTTGAGCCAATTGGACGTGGACGCTTTTCTAAATGCAGCTGTGCTGTGCGCAAGCGCAATCCTGGAAGCGCAAAATCAAAGCAACCTGATGAATCCCGAGAGACTGACGTCTTTGCCGGCGGATCTGATGGCCCCACTAGTGTCAACGGCACAAGAACGGTGGTGGGAGTGTGCATACAAGATGTATCACAAAAAAGACTGCTGCATCCCTATAGAGGACGACATCGGCGAGATCCGGCAAGAACTGCAACGCGGTCTGGAAGTGATTCGATGCATCGGAAGCCACGGTTTGAGTCCTGTGATTCTCGTCCATCTTGCTCGCATTTTTCACTACCGAGCACAAAAACTGAACGACAGCTTCCATCCTGACGTTACTGCATTGCAGGCTCGCAGTGAGCTCTATTGGTCTACCGCAATCCCATTGTTGGAAAGGTTACTAAACGATCAGGTGATCCGCACCAATAGCTGCAAACTGTTCAACTACGAAGGTAAAGAGATGTCTAATGCAGAGCTGATGCGTGCCTTGGAGGAGGGCCGGTTGATTTTGGTCGACAAAGTTGTTCGTAAGGGTGACAATGAGAGGGCAATTGAAGAGCTCAGAAGGCTCAGGTCTCCAGAAGCCTCGTTCAAGCAGGGAAAGATTTACAAAAAACTTGCAGAGGAACTTGACAAGAACGAATCGAGCGAAATGAAACACCAGCGATTCACTTTGCTGCTTAAGTCACGTAATTCGTTTTACCTGACGCTCGATCGATTGCGGTGTCCCGATGTGGACCCGAAGCACCCTTTGAACGCAGAGATCTACAACTATATAAGCGAAATTGACGACGAATTAAAAAAAATTGATCCAGAAATAATTAACCAAGATTCGAACAAGTATCAAACAATACACGATACTGACGAGAGTTACGCGTCTGCGTTTAGCGACGAGGAAAACATTTCCTACGGGATCAATTCGGCGATAAATCTGTCGAATAGTAACCTAACTCCGCGTCGAAACAATAGTAGGACAAAAATTTGTAGCACTCCTTCTCAATCAATGACTGGAGCTCGTCTTGATCTCAGCAGGTCTATGTCACGGGAATCACGCCCGAGTCCAGAGAAACTTGAAGCACAGTTAAGACAGCTTATGTCCCGCGATACCGTGATCCAAACGATCATCAAGCAAAACAAGGAACTAATCGAATCAAACAAAATCTTAACGGACAAGTTGGACGGTATGATGAAGGAACTGTCGGATTTGAAGCTTGAGGTTAGCAAAAACACGGAAACGACATTGTCAGTGAGCAGAAGTGGTGTAGCAGCGCACGATGAGACCGTTGAGGAAGATTATAGCGAATACTATGCACAGGCTATGGCGGCGCAGCAGACGCCTCAACCAACCGTGCCAAAGGCCGCGACTTTTGCGACCATGCCAGCTGGGTACTGCTCGCCTAACCTAATGGTCCGTCCGGATAAATACCAGCCGATGGCCCTGCCGCCTTTGTACCCCACAATCCCATATGCAGGCTATGGCAGCGCCACTTCTCAACCTACACCACCAATGTTTTTGCCGCCACGAGGATACCCCTACGGAGCCATGTACTCCGGTGACATGTACGCCCAGCCGATGGACCACCTGGATTCCGAAGTAGAGCGCATGCTTCAACGCATGAGCAAGACACCGCAAATCGCGCCACAGTTCACTCCGTCAAACCTTAGTCAAGACGTAACTGAAATTGTAACTTCCAATTTGGCGGCGCAGGTTGACAAGCCGCTCTCTTCAACACCAAAGTCTGTTTTTGGAGCAGTCACAGCGTCGCAAATTCGTACAACAAGCGCCACAACACCTGTCGGTGTGCCTCATAACTATCAGATCTCCATGCCGTCGCAGGCTAACATCCCGACGACTGTAAATCTCCCACCACTGTCCACAACTCTGACCATGGCTATCTCCAATTTGTCAAGCAGCATGACTGCTCAGAACAACAGCATCGTTTCCGTTGGCTCACATAACAACTCCGACCTGTATTCCGATCAAGAGCATGACCCAATTCCGGATTTCAAGCCTGTGATACCGCTCCCAGCAGAGGTCGCAGTCACAACCGGTGAAGAGAACGAGACCACGCTCTTCTGCGCGCGGGCAAAGCTCTTCCGTTTTGTTGAAAAAGAGTGGAAGGAACGAGGGATCGGCAACATCAAGATTTTGAAAAACAAGGACGATAAAGTACGAATTCTGATGCGTCGAGAGCAGGTTCTCAAAATCTGTGCGAACCACTACTTGCACTCGGACATGGAGTTGAGTCCGATGCCAAACAATGAGCGGGCCTGGATCTGGGTGGCCAACGACTTTGCCGACGAACAAGTCAGGCTGGAAAATCTTTGCGTAAAATTCAAAACTGCCGCTGAGGCACAGGAGTTTAAATCTTGTTTCGACAATGCTCGAGCAAATCTTCCGATGAGTCCGCCAAAGAAAACCACGATCAAGAAAAGTCCAGAGAAAGAGGAGGATAGAACGAGTCAAATCAAGCTCGGCGGCTTCTCATTTAGCGGTAAGCCAGTGATACAAGAAAAAACAGAAGAGAAGACAAAAGACAAGAAGAAAGTCGAGGAGCAGCAGAACACGAAACCAAGTCCGTTTGCTGGCTTCTCCTTCACCAAGATGGATGCACCACAGTCCAAAAGCTTTGTCTGGGACATGAAACAACCCGAACCTCCGACTGATATTCAAAAGACCGAAGTCAAGGTCATCGAGTGCAAGACTATCCTGAAGAGCTGTTCTGAGCCTAACTTGGACGTCTGGACAGAAACAAATAACAGCCAGGCGGTGGTCGTGAAGGACAAACCAACAGGCGGAATTCGTATCCTGGTGAAAGAAGGACCCAAGGTTTTGTGCAGTATACCGGTGACAAAAGAAAACTCGTTTACTCAGGAGGGTAAGATAGTCGTTTGTGTATTAAAAGAAGCAGGGAAGGTTAAAGCCAAATACAGCCTCGAATTCCAAAACACTCGTGCAAGCTCAGACTTTCTTAAAGGAGTCATGTTCCCCGACAAGGCGCTGGAAGATGATAACAAGAAGCCGTTAAGCGAACTCTTTAAACCCGCTGAAGGCTCTTGGCAATGCGACGATTGCTACACGAGAAACATTGCCAGTGCAGCAAAATGTGTTGCTTGTATGAGTGCTGCGCCACAGTCCGTAGGAGTAACAGTGGTGTTACCTGTAACAACTCAAGTCACAAAAACTGATGACAAAAAACCACTTTCGGAACTCTTCAAAGCACCTGTGGGATCCTGGGAGTGTCCCGATTGTTACACACGTAACAATTCAACAGCAACCGCCTGCATCGCATGTTGCAGACCAACAGAGAACGCAGCGCTCCCTAGCAAACCGGAAGTCAAGGGGATCGACCTAAGCACGACAAAGACTTTCTCCTTTGGATTGCCTACGAGTACGATTAAAGACAAACCAAGTGGATTCAATTTCCAGATGACGAAGGTCGTAACAGAAGCCACCACTGGATTTACGTTCGGAAAAAAACCTATGGTTCAATCAACGCAACCGGTGTCGCCTCTGCGACCCGCGAGTCCGGGAGCGTCCCAGTATACTTTCGGGTCGCCCGGAAAATCTTTCGGATTCCAATTTCACAGCAAAAGCTTGGTAAAATCGCCCGGTGCCGCTGAGCATAGTGAGGGCGAGGAGGTGGAACAGAGCGAGGATGTCTACTTTGCACCAGTTGTCCCACTACCCGATAAGATCGACGTGAAAACTGGTGAAGAATGTGAAAATGTCCTTTATAGCCATCGAGCGAAACTGTTCAGGTTTTAAATTATTTAAATTGTATAAATAATTGGTTTGAATTGTCTTAAATTGGAATTTGATTTTTCATTGATCGATTATATTATTTTTTAACAGATTCGACAGCAACACTAAAGAGTGGAAAGAAAGAGGATTAGGTGACATCAAACTTCTGCAACATAAAGAAACAAAGAAACTTCGACTTGTGATGCGTCGTGACCAGATTCTCAAGCTTTGTCTTAACCATGTCGTCACTTCAGAATTGGAAATCACGCCAAAAGATAACAAAACCTGGTTGTGGTCGGCCGCAGATTTCAGCGATGGCGAGATCGAGTATCATCAGTTCGCTTGCCGTTTCAAGACTCCTGAAATTGCTCTGGACTTCAAAACGGCACTGGAAGGTGCTCTAAATGGAACCACAGACGACATCAAGATTGTGTTTGAGAACGAAGTTACAGACGATGAAAAAAAACAAGCGACGAATTTACAGTTGCCTGAAAAATTCTTCGCTTACAAACAAAAGGAAGATTGTCCTGGTTGTAGAGGTTGTCAAGAACCGGAGTATTCACTGGATCATCCCAATGCTAGTGACCAAGAAAAAGATAAAGAGCAAAAGTCAATCTTTGAAACGACCAAGCCAACGCAAGCATTCTCTTTCAAACCTGGCGAATTTATATTCGGACAAGCCAACAAAAAGGAATCCTTAGCCTCAGAACAGGAAATTCCAACTTCCGATTCGACTGGTTTGGATAACTTGAAAATTTGTAGTCCAAAAACCGTAACCAAAAACCCCGAACCCGTTTTCGAGAAAGCCACAGGTCTCTTTGACCCGTCACTACCTGCAGGATCCATCTTTGCAAACAAACCAATTTTCGATGGCGCTCTGAAAACCACAATCTTTGGCGGAGAAGTAAAACCTGCCTCAATATTTGGAGGCGATTCAAAACCATCTACTATTTTTGGTAGTGAGTTGAAACCTAAAATATTCAGCGGCGAAACAAAATCTGGCACGA
The DNA here is from genome assembly GCA_030523145.1 of Trissolcus brochymenae. Taxonomy (NCBI): domain Eukaryota; kingdom Metazoa; phylum Arthropoda; class Insecta; order Hymenoptera; family Scelionidae; genus Trissolcus; species Trissolcus brochymenae. The sequence goes on from JAQQRF010001037.1 coordinate 10,127, forward strand.
CATTTGGTGGTGAACCAAAGTCTGGTACCATCTTCGGTGTAAATGCTCCAAAGACAGACCAAGCAGCCAAATTCTCTTTCACCGGTTCCTTAGGCGGCGCGCCTTTGTTTGGAGCCACGCCACTGGCGTCAACTTTGCTAAACAAAAAAGAAGCCACAACCACAGAAAGTTCCACAACACCTTTGAACTTGAATGCTCCAGTTTTCGGCTCGCCGTTATTTGGAAGCAGCGGCACAGGTATTTTTGCCAACACCCCGCCAAGTACCAACACTTTCTTCGGAGGTATCATGAAAAAGGAAGAGAAATCGGAAAATGAAAATACCGTCCCAGCAACTCCAAGTTTCCTAACGGGCGAAAAGATATCGCTTTCCTTCTCAACTTTGGCAGCTCAAGGCGAACAAAAAAATGCTTTCAAAAAAGGTGATGAGTGATTTTACAAAAATGTTTACATAAACAAAAAGAAAATAACAAATTCGTGTGAACTAACTAATGTTTGTCCTTTTTTAGAATCGAATTTCAAATTTGATGGCGCTGGATCGACAGTTTTTGGAGCAAAATCGGCCTCTGACACTTTAAATAGGACAACCAGAATGAACGATCAAAATGAATCAACCAATGCCGAAGATGAAACGGAAGAAGTCAACGATACTGAGCACGATCCTCATTTTGAACCGATTGTTCCTTTACCGGAGATAATTGAAGTTCGCACGGGAGAAGAGGAGGAAGATAAACGTTAGTATATAAATATATCATATATGCCGTCACATATTTGTGAATCTATGTTCATGTTTTTACTTGATTTGATGTTTATTAAATTTGCATTTAATTTGTTTCAGTATTTTGTGAACGTGCGAAACTGTACAGATATGACGGAAATACGAAAGAATGGAAAGAGCGTGGTGTGGGTGAAATAAAAGTGTTGCGCCACGCTGAGCGCGGTACATATCGATTACTGTTGCGACGCGAACAAGTGCACAAGATTGTCCTAAACCTGTTGTTGTCGTCAGATCTTGAGTTCTTGCCCCTGCAGAGTTCAGACAAAGCATGGATGTGGGCTGGGATGAATTACGCGGAGGAGCCGTATGGCGTGGAACAACTTGCTGTACGATTCAAGTCGTCTGACCTTTCTAAAAAATTCAAACAAGTTGTCGACGACGCGCAAGAATGTCTGCGCGAGAAACTAAATCAGAGCCAAGGTGATTGAACTTCAGTTGCCTCTTGCATATCAGTATTGAGTCAAACGAGAGAAGGGGCGGTTTCCCTATCATGAATAATTAGACGGATGGGAATTGCGCCTTAAAAAGAAATAATAACAAAATAACAATCTCAGTTCATGATCAAGAATTGCTATCGAATTTTAAGCAGTTTCAATTTCGTTTATTGAATTTCGACTGTGTTATTATTTTGTTATGTAATTGTACTTCAGTTTATCATTGTATTATTTATTTTGTTAGCTTTTCACTGAACGTGCAAGATTCAATATTAACAATTTAGTATATCTATAATCTTTAGTATAATTTGCTCTACTCTAAAAGATATTTCACTTTCACTGATATTTAATAAATATTGAGTATGATATTATACCTTGATTATATTATATATTATAAGTTTAAATAAAATATTTTTAAAGTGTAATTAAGTCAATAAAATTGAACAATAAATCATTTTTTTATAAACTTTTGTTCATCCGATGATTCATCATTGTTTAATTCTGAATTCGAAGTATGGTCATTACAATACGAGAACACATTCCTAGTTAAGAAAGTCTAAAATCTATATATTTTACAGTAAATGATATTTTTATTTTTGGTTATTGATTTTCATATTTATTTTACAACTTTATAATTGTGCTGCGGCGAACCATGTTTATACTACCAAGTAAAACCGATACTGTAAAATTGATTATCAATCTATGAGGAAATGAGATAAATAAAAAATATCATTTATAACTCTATATTTCAATGTTTTCAGAGTTTTCAATGTTTATTTGTAATTTCATTTACACTTGTTCGTTTTTGGTTATCTTTTTAAATATATTTTTTGGTTCTATTACGTACAGATTTCAATTATTACATTCAGTTTGTAAAAGTTAGCGCTCAATGTATGTTCCTATAATTGTATAGCGGCTTCATTGTCTGAATATGCAATAGATACAAACGAGGGTCAAAGAGGAACCATTTTTTCCTCGAAGATAAAAAATATAAAGAATTTCTTACATCAATAATAATCATTGTAGAGAATATGTATATAACCATTTTTTCTCATAGTAACAGGATTCTACCTTAGAAAAATTCTCTTTTCGTCACATCGTATCATAGAAAATAGGCTTTTCACTGTGTTTTGTCGCTGTACATTGAAATCGAAATGATCTCATTTGATAAAGCGTGCTCTCATGCCAATTTGTCATTTCAAAAGCGAAAATTGTGTCGATCGGAAAATTCGTAAACTTGCTAACAAACGGGCACGATAATTGGCTGACAATTTGTGAGATGACTTATTTTCAATCCTCTATTACGCTATGTGAATTTCGCACGAGCAACATTCAACATTTAGAACATTATATTTTTTATACACGTTTTTATTCATGTGTCCTTAATTGTATTAAGGGTCTTATTTTCCCACTGCTAATCGACGTTATATAACATAGAAATGAATTTTCTGATGGGTAACACAATCTGATGGTTTTTTTTTTTTTTTATATCGAATTTAATATTTTTTTTTGTTTTAAATGAAATTGTAAAGTGCAATTCTAAGAGCATGATGAAACAAAAGGTTTCGGTGATTTATCACCTACTGGTGTTTTTACGTCAATTGGTTTAGGTCCCAAAATCATTATTTATTGTTCATCTTTGTTTTACTCTTTTACTACTATAAAATTGTTCGTGTTGTCTATGCTGATAAAATATCAAACGCCAAAAACATGAAACACTGGCTTTTATTGATTACTTACTAAAGATACATGATAGTTGTAAATTTACAGGCTTATAGCTCGAAATTTATAAAAGATCAAATGAAAAACAGTTTTAAAAGTCGAAATATACTTATAGGGAAAAAATCGTTCCATGTCCTACGAGATGAAACAAAGCGACTTTTAATAAAGTCGAAAAGTTATTTTTTAGTTTCAGATTTTTGGACATCCTTTATAGAATAAGTCACAACACAGATATGTATAAGAGTTACCTGATTTTTATTCAGCGATTATAATATTCATCAAGTGATACGTTCAAAAGACAAGAACAGATTTCTTCTACAATTTTGTTGCATTCCGTTTGCTTCGTATTTCTTGTTCAAAATTGCACAGTACAAGTTTCCATTTTAGTTTTTTTATCTCCCAAATAAAGATAAATTCCATTTATTTTCTTTAACCTATTCGAACAATTACAATTTTTTCCCTCAAGACGTGCACTGGGAGAAAAATTATTCCCGTGAGCTAAATTTGTACCCTAGTATATAAATGTTGGGTGAAATATTTTACTTTAATACAAGTTCGATAGATTCAATTCATAATTCAATTCAAGTTTGAAAATTGAGCAAATGAGAAAAAGTTGATAATAATATATTATTTTAAGTATTGAATATTTTTTTGTTTAAACACACAATATTGGGTTTTAAGGCAAAAGAAAATAAATGTAAAAACAAATAAACAATGGAAAAATAGTGTTTTCCGTTTGCTTATTGTCAAATCTTTGTTTAAGCTAGATTCAAAGTCAAGATTTGGCGCAAATAAAACTTGAACAAGCTATTGGAAATAATCCTTAAAAAAGGGTGCGCTGATAATGCACAATAGTTTCCCAATGAAAAAGGGTAAGATGAAACAGATCATGCATGCTTCCTTCATTGTCTTTCTGTATTTGTTCGTCTTACATGCGCAATTCAGTACTCTCATATATAACTTTCATATCGCGTTACATTGTTATACACATCACTTAGTTCTATTATTATAATCTCTATCAAGCTAGATTTCCCTATTATATCTCTTCGTAGTGAGTCGATTGTCATAATTAATACAATTTTTATATACGTATATAGAGTTATAAAGTTAGACTTAATCAGGTTTTTACGTAAGCGCGTATAGGCCATCCTTTATTTATTTATTTTTCTTTGCTTAGAAAATTGATTTTGCGCACAGGGGCACGTTTATTCTGAAATTTTTTTAGTTGAACTTGAAGTATATTATAAAACAATCCAAGTGAAAATTTATATATGATTCCATTTATGAGAACATTTGTGGTAGATAAATGTGATAGCACCCTTATATTTTATTTATGTCTCAAAAAAGGCCACGGATAAATTTTCACTTGAGAAATATTTTCAACATCATATTTGATTAAAAAATATCAGGAAATGCTTTCAAATATTCATAAACAGCAGTTTTTATAAAATATGAGATCAGTATAGTTTATTGTGTCGCCTTTAAAAAATATTCAAAAACAAATTTGTCGGCAACGATTTTTATATCAATCAGACTTCATTTGTAAATTGAAGTTGTAGCTAAGTCAAATTTTTTGTGAATAAACTCATAACAATATTTTTTCATCCATTAACTACTTGTTTTTTCAAGTAAAAAAGCGATGAAAATTATGTAGAGTTAGAGCAGAAATGATTTTCAATGAAATTCGATTCAAGTTTCATGATTATGTTAAAGGATGAAATTAAAGCTAAAGAAATTACGAAACGAATATAAAGCTTTTAAATGATTTAACACAACATTTGAAGAGTTATTTTAAAAACGAAATAGATTGAGCTTTTTATTTGAATATTTTCTTCATTAAAAGTGAACGTTTTATATATATAGGTAAATGTTTAGTTATATACTTAACCCTGTCCTAATACTAATAAAGCGGCTCATATTTAAACACATGCAAAATATGTCAACATTATTTAAGTATTTCAGTCACTATTAACAATTTACAATATCTGAAATCCAAAGATACTGGGACATACACACGCAACCAAAACAATCTTATTTATATACACTCGGCGCAACAATTAGCAGACTCCCTAAAATTTACGAAAAAAACCTGTTTTTCAAACGGCCATAACTATGACTTTTTCCATCCAAAAACAATGTTATTATTTTTAAATTGAAGCTTAGAATGTCAGCTATGCATTAAAACCCTTGTATTGAAACAAGTCTACACTTACAACAGATAGCGTTACAGGCAATTGTTCCAATAAAAAAATTGTCAACTTTGAATCAGTGTAGCAACTTTTTGAGCATAGAATTTGTTTTGGCAGAATTAATAAAAACTTCAGAATTTCTCGATGATTTTACGCTATAAGAAACCTCAAAAACTCTGAATTGCGTTGAAGTTATATAGATGTTTGAATAAAAAGTGCTAATGCGTGTACATACGTGCATAAACATGTGTAACAATGCGTTCTCACGGGTTCAAACGGTGTCTTAATGAAAAACACGCGTGAAAATGCATGCGAACGCACGAATGGTGTGTTTCATAAATAATAGTTAAAGCAGTTATAGTAGTAGTTATAGTTATGGTCGTTTAAAAAATGTTTTTTTTTTTTATAAATTTCAGGGTGTCTGCTAATTGTTGTGCCGAGTGTAGATAAGTAGTAACTATGAATCAGGAGAAGGTTAAGGTCTATGATAATTGCATTGCTTTAAAAGCTTTTGTCAATTCCATCAGAAAGCAGTGAAACAGGTAGAATATTGTACACTAAAAAGTTTCGGCCTCAACTAAGCCTTGTTAGAAAGAACGAATCTACGGAAAGGTTCGATAAGTTTTAAAGTCGGAACACCATCGCAATTTTTTTTAAATAAATAAAAACTTAAAATTCTGGATTCATGCCACTCTTTTAAATATAAAGCTCGTATCTATGCGTTAATTCACTCCTTGTAATTAGTGTTTTGAATAGATTCCATAAAACTGCGTTGTTGTACACCTGCTCATGTAATAGAAAACGTGTTCGATTAAGGTGAATAATGTTTGTAAAAACATATGTGCTTTTCGTTGAAAATTTGTTCGTCTTTTTATTTTCTAGGCTATTGCATCCATTATTGTAATTTTTTCTCTGTAAATTTGCAAAAACTGATGTGTCATTAACATAAAAATTCACTTAAAATAGATGTGTCTTTTTTGGACGTTATTAATTGATGTAGCATCTACGACATCAAAGAAATTTTAATTACAGTAATTTAAATTCAATAAATTTGCATTTATTTTACATGAAAATGAGTGTGTATTTGATTGTTTCTGATATCATCTCATAGCATTTATGAAGATGAAAAAAATTCTTAATCTTAATTCCCAAGTGAAAATGTATATATGGCTTCATATATCGATGTTATGAACTGTTCTATGCATTATGGAATATTATGGTCCACATCCCGTAAAGTCCACACATACTTTAGTCCAAACCTACTTCTTTGCTAAGTGTCCGTAAAGTCCACAAAATATGCCGAAGGTTCCAACATTCGAATTTGAAAACACCAAATTTGAAAATGTTCGACTGTCATTTGCACTACTGTAACCTCAGTCTCATTCGGTTTGTCGGCTCAACTTGTCATCCAAAATTTTTGTACGAAAATGTCTGAGTATGCGGTAATTGAACTCATTCCCACGAACAGAAACGGGTTTTTTTTAAATATCGACAATTATATTTACAAACGATTGTCGGAACGTTCCGGACGGGTGTACTGGAAGTGTCGTACAGATAATTGTGCCGCTCGCGTAGTTACAACCTCAAGTGGAGGTCTCATCACTATCCTGGCCGGTCCGGAGGAAAGTCACCATGAAATACACGGCCCACTTCCCGACGAGGTAGAAGCAGTAAAGAAATTAGCTTCTATTAAAAGAAAGGCTACCGACCACCCCGAGGCCCCCCCGCGCAATTGCTGCGTACCGAATTGCAGGGTGTCCCTAGTCGGATCCTCGCACACCTTCCCAACCGCTCCAGTATTGCAAAAAGTGTCAAACGGGCCAAGCTGAAGGACTTACCCCAAAATCCAAGTACTCTCGACGAACTTTCCCAAATTCCAGCACAATTTGCCAATACCTTAGCCGGTGAGAAATTTCTCCTATACGATTCGCGAGCCGAAGAGGAGGAAGATGAGGTCGGACGAGTGCTCGTATTTGCAACAAAACAAAATTTACAGAAATTGCACCGCTGTTCTCAATGGTTCCTCGATGGCACATTCCGGGTGGTTCCTACAATTTTCTTTCAACTCTTCACGCTGTTGGGTACATTCGTGCAGACCTGGCGTGGTGTAGATCAACACGCCGCTGTCCCCTTAGTTTATGTGCTCATGACCAACAAAACGGAGGTAGCTTACGCCAAGGTCATCAAAGTTAGTCAGGAGTACTGTGTGAGGTTCGGCATTCGAACGGCTCTTCCACTTCAAGTGATGACCGACTTTGAGTTAGCCATAATGTTCGCGGCGCCACGAAAAAACGTGGCGAGGTCAAGTCCACCCCAAGGTACGAACCAGCATTATGGAACCAGTACAATGCGGTACTCCAAAGGTTACAACGTACCAACAATCTTTCTGAGGAGTGGCACAATAGGTTCGCAAACGTCGTTGGCAGGAGTCACCCGTCTGTTTTCGCGCTCTTGGTCGAGTTACAGAAAGAACAGGCGGATACTGAGATAATGTTCACCCAACTTGAAATGGGACAGCCTATTCGAAGACGTCGAAACAGAGCCCTGGATGTAAACGAGGAACGGATCTACAATGTGGTCAATACATACGACGACTATGTACCACACGGCATATTAAAGTACCTGAAAACCCTTCGTTTCAGTCTGTAATAAATATGTAAAAAAAAATTGTTGATTCTAAGTCCGTTGGACTAATAAAATTGTGGACTAAATGGTGTGTCGACTTCGTTTTGTGGACTTTGCGGTGTGGACTTTATGGTTTGGACAACACGACCTACAATCGGTGTATATATATACCGAAAGTAATTTACAGAAATTCTGTAATTTATATGCCCAAGCAAAAATAATTTCGTGATATATATATATATATATATATATATATATATATATATATATATATATACACACTCGACTCTCGCTTCGTGCAACATAAGGTAGTGGTACCTATTACCGACAGTTTAATATCTAGTATGACCCTTAGGTTATACTATATATTAAACGCATAATACAAATAATATGACTGAAAATTAGAAGTTAAAATAATTTGTGGATGATTGATCAACTATAAATGTTTAGATTTCGTGGGTCTAAAGTTAATATTATATTTTGTTTGAATCATTAAAAATTGAAACGTAAAAAAAGACCTTGTGTACCAGTGATCGACAGTTTCTTATTTAAGAGCACGACCTTGTGTACCAGTGATCGACAGTTTCTTATTTAAGAGCACCAGTGATCGTCAGCTGTGTGCACCTATAATCGACAGCACAGTTGCTCACAATAAAAATTTTAATTTATTAATTGTTACCTGTAAATTTATTAAAATATATATATTAATTTCATGTATACATTTATATAACAGTATATAAATGTAAATTATGGAAGAAAAATAATTTCATTAAATATAAAATATGAATATTTACGTCAAAATTTTAATTAAACAATGATTTTACAACTTTAGTATTAACATTTACACATCATTGTTCAACTGTCCATATAAAATAGACGATATTTGTTACAAACAAACATACTTAAAATGGATAAAATTAGTAATAAACAAGCAAATAAAAGAAACTGTTGAAATTTAAAACTGCTCGAACTCAAATTAGTTTTCCAATCGCAGGCGTTTTCCAGTCGCGTTTTCTGTTGCAGCATTTATCCTTGTGTGTTTTCTCGTGGTGACTTTTGGAGTCTTCTTTTTTTCCATTTTGGCTTCTTCTTCTGTTTTTTTCTTGTCTTCTCTTTTTTTCTTCATTTCTTCTTTTCTTTTTGCAGTTTCTTCTTTTTTTTGGCAGCTTCTTCCATACGTTTATTCAGTTTTTCTTGTTTTATACGTTTTTTGTTTTCATTGATTTGTTCTTTCAGACATTTAGCTTCAGCTCTTTTCTTTTTATTTTGTTCTTTTTTCGCGATGTCGTCATTCTTTGATTTTTCCTTATTTTCTTTGATTTTTTTCTACACGCGCGAAGTTACGACTGCAGGTATTTTTTCTTTTCCAGTTTTCTTACTTGATAATTGTTTTTTTGGATCAACCTTCGGCCAAAATAAAACTTTTTGAAAAGATTGATGGGTTGAAAACTGGTTATTGTTGGCAGTAGGCTGGGAATGTTGTCCACCAGATCTACAATCCTGGGCCGCAACTGAGTCTGCTGGCACTTGTAATGTTGATAATACTGAACTATCCTGTGGTTTCTCGATACTCGACATTAATTGCTCGCCTGACGTAATTAAAGAATCATGAGTTTTGGTGTGTTGAATGTTAACATCAGTTTGTCGCGGTTCATAAGTTTCAGTTTCTGTGTTGCGTACACATGTTGATTGAAGGGATGATGAATCCAAGTCGAATAATTGCTGATCTGAAGATTTAAACAATGTTTCTGTTGACTCAACAAGATTTTCACTTAATGGTAAATCCGAAAGGACATCTTCAATATTTGATCCAATCATCGATTTTGCAATTTTCACGTGGAAATCTGACAGTTCTTGAAAGTACTCAGTATGACCATCGAGCAAACCAGCTGTTGACGATACATTTAAGGAGTTGTCTCAACTTGTTCTGGTTCATTGATGATTTGAAGTGGTTGCAATTCAGTACAAGACATTTGTTGTAAAGATCCATCAGCGTTTTTCAAAACGATAGGACAATCAGAGACTGCGATTTCTTAAGCAACAGAAACATTCTCAAGTAGTTTCTCATCGACACAAATTTTGAATTTCATCCATAACTGAAAGAGATCTGCATGTTCAGGCGAACCTTGCCAGATTAACGAATCACCATTTGTTTCGAAGAGAGCAAGTTTATTTTCTAGTTGTTGTTCTAGTGTCCGAAAAAACTGAGTGTCATTGTGAGTCGAATCCTATGAGGTATTCTCTGTTGATTCATTGACCAAGTTATCTTTTGCTAGGTATTTTTCATAATTGATTCCGTCCGGATTAAAGGGCCAGTTCCTCTGAATCCATTTGACAGAATAGTTTTTTTATCTAGTCGAGATAAGGTCAAATTCAGCAGTGGGGCAAAATTTATTCGTTGAACACTTTCTCCACCATGGTTCATGCGAAAATTTGTAACTTGCTTTCTCCATTTATTTTTCAATGGATGAATGATGGCAACATCGAGCGGTTGGAGAATATGAGTCGAATTCGGGTACAGTGCGATTAAAATAATCCCGTTCTCACTGCAGAAGTTACTTATCTCAAGAGTCAAATGTGACGAGCGTCCATTCATGAAAAGAATTACGAGCAACTGGATATTGTTTTGCACCAACCAAGGATGGAAAACATTTGTTATGTATTCAAAAAATAATGGGCCAGTCATCCATCCAGACTCAGACTTGCCAATGCCCCACTCATCTGGTACAGAGTCGACCAAATTTTGTGGCAAGCGTTGATATTTGAAAACGATCATTGGAGGAGATAGCAAGCCGGCCGCATTGTCTGTAAGAAAACGACAAATGTTAATACGCACACATATAAAATGTTGAAGGACCAACATAATAAGTTTGTACTTTACATGTTATTAGAGTTGTGATGCACTCCTTTTCGTCATTAGAAACGAACTTGTAAACGGTTTTAGATCCTTTTTTTACGAGTACAGATTCACTTTCACATGACGTTTCATGAAGTTTTGATACTATTTTCGCCCGGGTCTATTATTTGTAGAAGTCAACTTTAGCCATGTCCAGTATCCACTTTACAAAAATTTTTTCTTCGTCCGCAGTTAAAATAGTTAGTGGACCACTGGATCTCTCTTCCGGAGTTTTCTGATGATACTTATCATGAAGTGTGGTGCGAGGAACTTCATATTTCTTATTAGCTGAATTGATAGTTTCTTTTTTAGCACGGACAGCTTCCAATGCATTTAACATAGATGTTTCTGGGTACTGAAATTTTTTTTGCTCATTTCTGAAATACAAGTTTCAATTTAACATTCTTCTCATTGATTCTCAGATAAAAATTGATTGATTTTCACTCACTTGCTGTTTGATCGAGAAAAATGTGTCGATACGTTTTGGATAAAAAAAGCAATTCTAATTGAGAATGAATACTGTTTTCGTCAAAATTTTCGAGTAAAACCAGCCTCAAATCATCAAAGACCAACTGAAATTAAGAACAAATTCCCGTCAAAAAAAAGAGGTTAGATTTTGCATATTGAGATTTTGATAATGTTTATCACAATTATTTACGACAATTTCATTTTTGATAGCGAAACAATTATTGGTAAGCAAAAATTTATATTGGAACTACTTACTGTGATTTATTTTGTTATAATTTTCACGTTTCACAACATTGTTTTCTTTGTTTACATCGCGCGAAAGAAAAAGATTCCGGGTGTCGGAAATAGGTGCTTTGTCGGTTGATAAGCACCCATTACCGAAAACAATTTTTAATTGAGAATGGACCACATTTTTTGTATTGTTCATGGGAAATACTGAAATTTCATTCATATTT
>JAQQRF010001038.1:0-18429 GCA_030523145.1 Trissolcus brochymenae
AGGATCCTTTTACAAATTTTAAAACTGATATTCAATGTTTTAATTACTTTGAATCTACTGGAACTTACTTTCCTCCACAAGAAATTGAGATTGACGAAAGAAATTTTTTCAAAAAAGTGACAATTAAAAACCAAATAACACAAAAAGTTAGTTACCAGTTTTTTCCACTAAGATGCATTCTCAAAAGTTTTTTACAAATGCCTGGAATGTTAGAACGTATATTAGAGTACCTTGAATCATTGAAAAAACAAATTATGATATCTAATTTTATGCAAGCTGAATTATGGCAAGAAATTAAAGAATCGTCTGTCGATAATAGTTTGCTTTTACCATTACATTTATATGTAGATGACTTCGAATGTAATAACGTTCTGGGTGGAACGTTATTACATTCGATGTTCTCATCGTGGAACATTAGGGAAACTAACAGGCGTTTATTTGACACAACTATATCTTCCTCTTGATATGTTTTCTAAGCTAGAAAATAGTTTGACTTTGTCCTTGTTCACTGTTGAGGATCAAGACCGCGTACCATTGAGAGAGTTTTTTGAAAAAGGGAATTCCGAATTGCAGTATCTAGAAAATGTCAGAATCACAGTTAACACAAAATCAGGCCCGACTCAAGTTCGTTTTAAACTTGGAGCAGTCGTAGGTGACAATCTAGCTCTACACTCGATTTTGGGCTTCACAACATCATTTATATCGTCACATCCCTGCATGTTCTGCTTGGTCGAGTATAAAAATTTGAGTAACATTTTTCACGAATCATCATATACAATGCGTACAGCAGAAAACTACCTTCAGCATTTAATAACAGATTCAGTTTCTGATACTGGTGTTAAAACTTTGTCGGTATTCCATGACTTGAAAAATGTATCAATCATTGATTTACTTTCAGTGGACATATTACACGATTAGGCTGAAGGATTGTGGGAATATGATTTCGGCTTAGTATTGTATCAGTTTATCGTCAAAGATAAATTCTTTACGTTAGACGAGTTAAATCAGCGTATCGAAGGTTTCAATTACGGATTGGATGAAAAACGTCATAAACCTCGTCAAATTAAAAAGTCTCAGCTTGACGACAAACACGTGAAAATGTCAGCAAGTGAGTCTTTCTGCACAATAAAAAACATTGGCCTTATCGTCGGCGACAAAATTCCTTATGATAATGAACACTGGAAGCTAGTTATATATCTTAAACAAATTTTTGATATAGTCACGGTTCCGTTTTTTGATAAAGCAATAGTTGATTTATTAGGTTTGCTAATTGCAAATTACTTAGAACATAGAGATAAATTGTTTCCCAATTTATTAAAACCAAAACATCATAAACTCGTTCATTATCCGTCAGTAATGAAAAAAGCAGGTCCAGTGAAGTATTTATCAACAATGAGATGTGAAAGCAAACATAAAGTGTACAAAACAGCTTCAGACGCGTGTAATTCTCGTAACAATCTTTGTAAAACGTTAGCTATCAAGTCGCAAATGCAATGGTCTCATAGGATACGTAATGCAAAAGAGAATGAAGTGCAATATTACTCGACTATTAGAACTAGAGAACTGACTCTGGTTTATGATTTTCCTCAAGTCAGCAATTTTTTTCATTTTCTATCCACGAAAATCAACGATTCCGTTTTTGTGTTAGATCAAATTCTTTTGAAATCTGAGACCATCAGTAATAATATTTTAACCATTCCTACTGAAAAGTATTATTCGTTTTTCTTTGTTCATCTCATTTTAGAAGATTCTGAAAACAAGCTTTGTATTGTTGCTAAAAATATCACAAAATTCACATCATATGATGATCATTTCCAATCCAGTGTTAAGAAGAATGCACTTGAGTTGTCTGAAAAATGGAAAATTATTGGCTCCGACGAATTGGATAATTACTTTGTTTCAAGACTTGTTATAAACAGCGAAGGAGAACTTTTCATTCCAAAACGTTGGATTTAGAATTAAGTAATTAATATGTACAGTTATATATAGAAGTAATTATAATGAAAATTTAATAAGTATTTAATAAGTATTTTAATAAAGAAAAAATTATTAACATATCATAAAGAAAAATGAAAGTGTTTCTCTTAAGTGTACAATTCAAGTTACGGAGCTAAATTATCTGTGTACGAAACTCAGTACGCTCGAGACGGTACTCAGTCGCGTCATGCGCAGTACTTATGCGCTTCAAAACAGTTACCGCCGTGCGCGGAACTGAATTGCTTTGGTGACGCGACTTAGTCCCGTCCACACGGTATTTTTTCATGCCAAATAAAAATCGTCTTTCCAGACGCTACTTAATACCGTCCGGAAAGGGACTCAGTCGCGTTTTACTTTTGCCGTGTAGGGCACCCAAAAAGATTTCATAAAATTTTGTATGACATTAAAAAGTCACTTTTTTCAAACGTTTCTGACAGTTTGAAGACAATTTGCATAATATGCGAGCCTTAAAAAATGTTATGAAAATTGTGTAGTATTAAATGTTGAAAAAAACAGTGTCTGTGTGTATCCATCCTTAGGTGCAAAGTGTTTATGAAAAGTCGAAATAGATGGCATCAGACGAAACAAAATAGATAACAGAGAATCTTATTATTTCTATTTCTGTTTGTAGTCGATATGAAATCTATTGTGTTGTATATTGTTTGAAAAAAATGTTCAGTCCAGAAAATTTTAATTTGCAACTCTGCAATTATCTAAGAAATGAATAAAAACCGCTGAAATTAAATAAAAAAAGGTTTAAATTTTTCAATCTATCTCTGTAATACTAAAAGATAAATTCAGTGTGATGCTAATTGAAAATAATATTATTAGTTAGTACGAATGCATTTCAAAATCGTTTGAGAGTTAGTAAAAGTCGAATAGTACAAAAATTAAACAGTAATATCAGAGGTATGTACAATGAAAATTATCTAAAATTATTTCAATCTATTTTTTTATCTACAACATTTTGATTGAGTCCATAATGGTCATCATGTTATGAAATAAAATTATAACAAAATTACATATATTTCAAGACTGATGGAAAATTTCGAGAATAACAAAAACACTAACGAGTCAATCTCTGCGCAACAATTAGTAGAATTATCTTTTAAAGACTTTCATGAAGAGCTTCACAGCGATTCTGAATCTCAATGATGCTACGATTCTGCAATGATACAACTCAACGACTTGGACTTCTGTGAATTGTAGGAATCATAACAACGATGTGGATGACGATACTGATAATTATTACAGTTTTGACGAAATAAATGATAATATTGAATCTTCTGATGAAGAGGGTGTGTTTGAAATAACTATCATGATGACATTTTGAACTATTCGTTTTGAAGTATTATTTTTTAACTAAAGTTTTATAATCCACTGTAGTTGGGTTGTGCCTTTATGTAATTCATTATGATCATGATAAGTAGCAATCATATGTTATTTTCCAGAGTTTAAATATGATTCCAACCTGGAAAATTCTGCTGTTAGAGAACATTCAAGGAATAATATTAATGAGGCAGATGTGATACGAAAATAGGCTATTTCAAATGAAATTAAACATACCCATCTCAATCAGCTGTTTAATATTCTGAGATCCCGAGTTCTGCCAAATTTACCCTGGATTGCTGTCACATTTTTGAGAACTGGAGATGCTAGTTATCAAATTCATAACTATGATGATGAAGGACAGAAGTTCGAATTCGTTTATTTTACTATTGAGAAAGGCCTTCGGAGATGTATAAATGACGACATTGATATATTTGATGCTATAAAAATCCAAATTAATATCGACGGTTCACCTCTGTATAAAGGAAGTACTTATGAATTTTGGGTGATACGTGCTAAAATTCATGCTGATCCTGATATTTTTCAACCATTTCCTATTGGGATACATTACAGCAGAGGGAAACCCAAAAACGTCTCAATGTTTTTCAATGATCTTCATAAAGAGCTTAACCAGCTAACCAATATAGGAATTGTAATTGAAAATAAACATTACAACGTAGAAGTGCAATGTTTCATCTGTGATACACCAGCTCGAGCATTCGCAAAAAGTACGCAAGATCATACAGGTTTCAGTGCCTGTGAAATATGCGATGTAGCAAGCAAGAAAATCGATGGCACGACCGTGTTTTGTGAAAAAGGGAACTGTCGATGTGATTCAGATTTTCGAGCTCAAAGTCAAAAAAGTCATCACAATGAAATAAGCCCTTTACTGAACGTCAACCCAAGAATCAACATGGTTTTTTGGATTTGTTTTAGATTAGACTTTAGGTGTTATGAAAACACTGTTTAATTTTTTGTTAATGAAAAATAACTCGAAAAAATGGGGATCTATTGCAAAACAGACCTTGTCAGACAGGATGGAAAGTTTAAAAAAACAAACACCAGTTGAATTTCAACGTCAACCCAGGTCAACAAAATTTTTTTTTACACTGGAAAGTAACAGAATTCCGATTTTTCCTGTTATATTGTGGGCCTTTGGTTTTACGTGGATTGCTATCAAAAACTATGTACCATCACTTTTTGTGTCTGCGGTATGCAGAATTTTATGTTCTAAAAAATTGACAATTGAATAGAACTTAGTTGCAAAAGAGTAATATGGTGAAAAAATCATGACAATTAATTTTCACAATCTTCTACATTTGAATGTCGATGTGCTAAAAATGAATTGTGTTTTATCTTCATTTCCATTTGAAAACCTTCTCGGTAAAATAAAAAGATTGTTGAGATCAGGTAATAAGCCGTTATTGTAAGTCTGTATAAGACTTGAAAAGTTATACTCATTACAAAACCAAAAAGCTGTTCTTCCTAAGGTTGTCGATGTTTAAAATATGACAAGAAAGACCAACAATCAGTTTTGAAATTAAAATATAAAAAGTTTACATTTACTACTAAATATCCTAATAATATAGTTTACATTGGTGAAAATGATTGTTTTTTTACTAATAGAATCGTACATTCTGAACGCGACTTATTATTTCCTCAAATAATTGAGCTGCATGGAGAACGAGTTAAGCTAAAAAATTGTTTTTATACTTATCCGCTTGAATCTAAATTAATCGGAATATAGGAAATTACCGAAAAATGTCAACGGAAAAGTAAAGTGTTTACTGTAGATAAAGTATAAGTATAAAGAATAAGTTACTTTTGCTTACTACATGCAAAAATGTATCCTATTTATCGTCGACCAACGAACAATGTAGGAAACGAAATATGGTTGTGTCGTTACTTCATTGAAAAGCCAATCTTATATACCAAATACTACGTTTTATTTTTTATTGTGCTTAGAAAAACATTTTTGTAAAAGGTTTATAATAATAACACTATAAAATACAGAATTGACATTTTTTTTAGACTTAAGAGATGGTCGAGGAAAAAACTGTATAATACTACTGTCTATTGTTACGGATAAGTTGAATAAATGTGAGAGAAATGCATTTTTAATTCAGTGAGATTGAATAAAAATTATTATTATTTCAAAATTATTACAAAATAAAAAATAACGTGAAAACATTTTTCACATACAAAAAATTGAACTGATAAATAAAATTACGTCATAAATAAAATTTATCACGTTGGCACCGCGGATATGACTGCGAGTCGGACACAGTAATAGCTGATTTTTGGTCTTGTGTCAGGTGTTCGGTAGGATGCTCCAAAAACTACATACTGTGTAGTTTTTATCGCAACTGTGTTGTTTTATATCGCACCAACAAAATTGGTTTTTGCAAAGAAAAAAGAAGTGAGAGACAGAAGGAAAGAGACAGGAAACATTGAGAATCAGAAAAGAGGAAAAGGTTTTCCTTCTGAGAGGTTAGATTTTCAATATCAATTTCGTGAAACAAGATTTGTATTTCTGTTCTTTTCATTTTGGTTTTTTCCTGCTCATTTTTACCTTCTTAAAATATCGGTCATTTTTTTACTTGAGTACGATGCTAGTCAATTTTTCTAGTCAAGTAAGATTTTGATTGCACACATTGATTATACCCAAATATTGAAACGGTCAAGTGGAACTTATTTATTAAAATTATAAATATAATTTTATACAGCAGCGATGATCTGGATTTGTTAGCAAGTTTCATAGAAGAACAGAAAGACCATCCACCATCATGGGAAACTTATCCGGTTGAAGTTCGAGGACGAGCAAGTGTGTGCATATTTACGTTTCTTTTTCCTATGTTTAGAATGAACAAAATTTCACTATCACTTCTATAAATCTTCTTAGTAATTATAAAATAAAATTATTTAAATATAAGAAAAATAAAAAACATAATAATTATAAAAATTTTTGTTTCAGGATCACTAGAAGAAGCGAAGTCGCGGATTATTGATTAAACACCGAAAAATATGCCGTCACTACAGACGCTGAGTCTGTTAGGGCTTGTACTTCACCACCGTTGAAATGCAAACTAACGCGATTGTCGCACTTTGACGATGTTGCACGGGATGAGATTGACCTGTCGATTCCGACAGTTGAACAAATTCTTCAGAAACCTACAGCCGGAAGTAAAAAAACAAGTAATTGATGATTTTTTTTACACTTACTAGTAGGTTTCATAGTTCGAGAATTGTAAGTTTCAGTTCATTCGATTTTATTTGGATTTCAATTAAATTTTTTATGAATTTCAGGGAAAATTGACAAGTGTCATCAGGTCTTAGACACAGACAACCCAATTGAACACCCATATACTTTGGTTATTTTTGAGAATAAAAAAAATGATGGTGAAATTGTGGGTGACATTCTCCCCACGAAATGGCTAAACGTCAAGGCAAAAAAAACTACCGTCCAGTTTTTAGAACCGACTTTCTCGGTAGATTCATAACATAATGGTCATTGTTTTTCTTTGCGATCGAGATTAATTTTTTTTCATTTTTTGGGCAAATTAGGGTAGGCAAGTAAGAAGTTGTTTACATCGAATGAGTTCAAGATATGATTATCTTTTATATCAGACGAAAGATTTTTTTTAAATTGGTACCAATCCGCGTTTTTTAATTCAAATTTATAAGAAAAATTATGGCTAATTTCAGGCGAAATATTTACCATCAAAGTTGTAGGGAGGTGTTCACTGTCCATCAAATCGTCATAAATGGACCAATCTATTAATAATGCCAGGTTAGCTGAAATTAGAGTTAAGTCTAAAGTTGATTAACCTCGAGTCTTGTAAACAATTAATAAAGTCGTTACTCTCTTGATTTGAAAAATTTGCTCCCCATAGAGGGTGATGTAAATTAAAGTCTCCCATTATTATGACTTTTT
This sequence comes from Trissolcus brochymenae, assembly GCA_030523145.1. Taxonomy (NCBI): domain Eukaryota; kingdom Metazoa; phylum Arthropoda; class Insecta; order Hymenoptera; family Scelionidae; genus Trissolcus; species Trissolcus brochymenae. The sequence continues at coordinate 7,241 of JAQQRF010001038.1, forward strand.
ACTATCGAATTTTGAAACATAAAAAAGGAATATTTCTATCGTACAAAATTCCAACTTCTTGTTGAAGATTATAGCTTGACCCCAACCAATAGTTTGAGAGTAATACATGAATGTTGTTGATTTTAAATCTATCCTTATGTGCAAAATCTTGGATCAGAGTTTCACAAATTAAAAATATGTCAAACTCGTCTACAAGGTTCAAAAGGTTTGCCTTTTTAGAAAAGAGACCTTGTATGTTCCATTGGAAAATACTTAATTTGTCTTCACTCATGAAAGATCAGTCCGCAAACCTGAAAAATAAGTATTCAAAATAAGGCGTTCAAAATAAGGCGTTCGGATCGACTCTTCCAGACGTGTAAAGGAACATTATTGTAAGTAAGAGGTTGATAAGGGTTTCATCACCTCCACTAAGTACCGAGTTGAGAAAGCCGGCAATGTCACTGCCGCATGAGATGCAAAGAGGATCTTTGTTATCTCTGGGACATGTGGAGTCCTTTTCGTGTGCATATTCACCGCATTTCGGACAGCGCGCCAATCTTTTGCAGTTATTTGATACATGGTTGTGCCTGTAGCAGTTGAAGCACATTTTTACTTGGGGGATGAATTCCTGCACTGGGTAGATGGAATATTTGAATTTAATTTTTTCAGGGAGGACATCACAGGAGAACCTAAGAAGAATTGAGTTTAGAGGAATGTAAGAGATTCCATCTTCAGTCTTTACTCTTTTTTTCATTCTTGTTACTTTGTAACTATAATTTAAAGTTGTCGGTGATTATTTCATTTAAAAGTTGTTCGTCAGAAAATTCTGGGGGGATGTCACGTACTATACGTTGTTTAGTCAATCTACTCGCGGGAATGAAAAATTTAAAGTTGTTTTGTTTGAGAGATTCATCTACCAGCAGAGAATTCGCTGTCAGTAGGTTAGAGGTGGTAATTTTAAATTTATTAAAACCTATGTTGTCAATGCGCAAATTTGGGTCATTGAATTTCTCGGCAATGAGTGTTCCCAAGGTTGCTTGGTGAATTCTTCCCGTCTATGAAAATTTCATTGATAGGTTGCGCATAAACAACATAGGGGGGGTTGTGGTAAAGCTGGTAGTACTTTAATTCATGTGAAAATTGTTCGTTTGAAATTCTATTAATTCGGTTTATATTAGGAAAACGTGATTTAAATAAGTGATCAATCGAATCATTTGTTTCGGTTATGAATTTAGGGACGTTTCAGTTATGATACGAAACCCCTCTGATATGAAAACCCTCTTTCATTAACCGAATGATTTGAATTATTTTCAAAATTAGATTTTTTTCTAGAATCTACTGAATGTGTTTTGTCATTCATTTTTCTCTTGGAAGGATTCGTTTGAAGATCGAGTTGCATGAGTTCAACGGAGTCGGCTCTCACTTGAGAATCAACAATATTCGAAAGGGTTGAACTAGAAAAAGAATTTGAGCCACTAGGCAAAGTTCGAGAGGTGTTTAAGGAGGTTTCAGCCTGGAGGGCATTGTCAATTGGGAATTTAACATAAAAGAAAAAAAATAAAGAAAAAGAAAAAGGAGGAAGAAAAAAGAAAAAGTGGTACACGGCCGCCCACGCCGGCTATCTGAAATGGAACTAACCTGTGTCAGAGAGAGAAAGCTTCGGTTACTTCCAGTGTGGAGTGAGATAGAAAAGCTCGCATGGCGGTACGTTGAAGCAAAGGGATTTGATACGTCTTGATTGTTTCGTCTCCGAAAAGGGTCTCCAGGAACCAAGTGTCAACTCAGTGTGACCACAATATTGTCGCATCTGAAAATTGGCCAGTAATAATATTGCCAGCCAAGTCCGCGGACCGTAAATACACGAGGGAGTTGCGGAACACATCGGACTCGAGGAACCGTGATTGGAGTCCATGCTCCTTAGACCGTGAAGTATTCACTACGATGATGGACATGAACATCGAATTTACAGGCTCTTATGTTAAATAGTGTCAGAAAACTTGATCTGCGGCAATGAAGCAATATCAGTTTTGAGCTCATTATTATTTGATCTAAAACTAAATATACCCTTCACATGTAATAGTTAGCCTGATAATTTTTCTTTCATATCTCATTTTCTTTTATATCATTTCTCTCATATCTATCTCTTTTTAAATGGTGGCCAAGATTATAGTGATTGCAAACTGTACCTTTTGCAAAGGAATCAATGAGCTTGTAAATCAAATATAAATAAAAACGTTTAATTAAAATTAAAAAAAAAACTATAATTTTTAATATTAATATTTAATTTTCCCTGTTAAAAATATGTCGTTTTTTACATGTCACATGACCTTTTTATATCCTGTCATGTAAGAGTTTGTTAAATTTCGTAGTGTTGTTTATACATTTAATTTGTTGCAATTTTACTCATTTTTTCAGTGTAGAAATAATGTTTAAAACAAAATTTCAATTCAATTTTAGGATTTATAAACTATCATATAAAATATTGTATATTTTGATTTACAATTTTTCTGAAAATATGATAACCAATAATTTACTAAATATTCATAAGTTCAAATTTACAAATTTGTGTTACTTTTACAACACTTTACCCTATAAATTGAAATATAAAAATGCATAAATATATTTCGTACATATTTAGAAATGTATACTGGTCCACATAAAAAACGCAAGACTTTATAAGTAATTCTTATGAAAAGTTTTGTGTTTTTTATTTTAATCAGTGTACTTTTCTTCGTGCTCTCACGGATATAAATATAACCGCTGAAAATATATAATAAATATTACCCTTATTGTAAATCTTTATACTAAAAAATTATAAAAATATTTCTATTATTGTCAAAAATTTATTTTACTGACACAAAATATATTTTATTTATATTTTCGTTCGTGAGAATGGGGGTGAAAAGTTATAAGTAAAACAGGCTTAAAAATTAATACGTTAGATTACTTTTTTACATGTAAAGGAAAATGAAGGCAAAAAAAATTATTTAGATGTAAGATAGTAATATATTTTTCATCAGAAACCAAATATTATTGAAACAAATAATTGTAGTTTGTATAACCAAAAATTAAGCTGCTGGAGGGTCATTGGCTTTTACAACAGCTTCCTGAATTTTGGTACCGGTAGTTTGGATTTGTTGTACTAAATTATCAATTGTAGGTTTAACGTTCTTGGCAAAGTTTTCTTGAATGCTCCCGGTTTGTTCAGCAACATTTTTTGAAATCTTCTCGTATTCCTGTTTGACCAAAGTGCTTAAGTCAGTGAATTTGGTTTGCAGTGCTTCAGCCTGCTCCTTAGCTCCAGGGATTAAATTATTGGCATCTTTGAAAGTGTCTTTAACTTTGTTAACGATTGATGACCACGTCTCTTGGATCGCTGGATTTTGCTCTTTGACCTGTGGAGAAAGATTATTTTGTCGTAATAAACGATAAGAGATAATAGTTGTTAGAAATAAACAAATATGAATATAAGAATACACATTATGCTGTATAAAGTATTCGGTTTAAGCTTTAGAAAATTTAGAAGATCAACTATAATTTTTTTGATATATAAATATATATTTGATATATAAATATAAATATAAATATATATTTATTTTCACTTTCTTTTATTTTCACTGTTTTAATTAAGAGAGTATAAATTTGAAATTGTATTATTTCTGCTTTTCATGCGGTGATGTAATCGAAAAACTAGAAGGATTAATTGTCTATGATTAAGAAAGCCTAAAATTAATTGTGTAGTTATAATAATATCCAAGATGAAAAATATTAATTTATACATTCTGTTATTATTACGGAAGGATTCAAAATATGTGTGTTCATGTGTGTGTATTCGTGTTATTCTTTTTTAAATCTGCCAAATTACGTACAATTTCATCGTGTTTGTGAGTCCATTTATAATTACATACAGTTCATATAAATTCTTTTACATTCAAATTATCATCACTGAATGAAATTTTATTAAAACGATATTTATTCAATATCAACAGTAGACATATGACTTATGATTTCTCTATATGTGATTATCAAAACTTTCTACAAACTGACATTTTTTATGTGGCCAATTTAAATGGCATGATATTCAGATGAAAAATGAATTGACATGATTTTCTTTAGACAAAAATTGATATAGTTTTAATAAACAAATTGCCTTGGATTAATCTGCTTAAGGGACAGGTTAATTTTTAATAAAAAAAATGTATATTTAATTCATTTACAATGTTTATTTCGATATTAAGTTTTTATTGATCATATTTGATATTTTGATTTCTTACTTGTTCGATTTGTTCTGAGATTTGTTTAGCCAGATCATTAGCGTTAGTCTGAACCTGCGTTAAAAAGTCTTTAAGTGTGTCAGTTGAAGTTTGTTGAGCAGGAGCTTCCCGGATGTGACGTGCTGTAATAACGCTCACGAACCCAGCCACAAGAAACAAAGAAAACCATTTCATGATTGCTCACTGTGTTTATTCTTTACGGAAAGAATGTTAGAAGTCAACTGCTGTACCGTTGCCACAGCTCTAACATTTATAGCTGTTCCTTATCTGCTATAGGGATCCCTAGGTTCAATTAATCATTGTAACTCTTGACTGAACTCGAATCATTTGCTTAATTTATTCTCAGGATCAGCTGATGTAAATTCAAGTTTTTTCATATATATAATCAAAATTGATATAATACGACTAATACACATATTTCCATCATCGTTTCTACTAAAAAAGAATTGTTTCACAATAGTGGAAAATAATAGCGATAGAAATTTTGCCAAATTGACAATGAATATATTTTCGACAGATGTACATAATTTACTTAACAAGAAACCATCGTTCACATAAAAGTAAAAAGAACATTTTTGTTATAAATAAATTGAAATAATTTCTCAGAGATTTTTAGACAAAGGTTTGTTATAAGTCATTTGAGATGATGTTGAAATTAGTTCTAAATCTGTCATATACCACTTTATTCGAATTTTTTAAAATTATTTAAGAGTTTTCAGATATTGTAGTTCTTTATCACTTTTTTCGTTTTTTTGTTTTATTAATAATAAAATATATAATCATACAAATATGCACATTTTATTTTAATAATAAAATAATACTCAAAGTACAATTTATCTTGCAAAACATTTAATTAATTTTTATATGTTTATGTTTCTTTTTTATAGTTGAAAATAAATATTTTGACTATTTGGCATGCTCTGTAAGTCGTTTTATTGATACATAAAATCAAAATTCAATTTATTGGCCTTTTTTATTCATGACATTGTTCTTTTTTGTCATATAATAATAATAATAGATCATATAAATGTATGGCATTAATGTTTTACGTTGAATTCGACGAAATCGTTGGTTTTTTTTCTTTTTTTTGTTAATTAAAGCATAATGCTTGGATGAAAAAATAAAGAACTAATATATTTTTATGTTTCAATATTTGTGTGTATAATAATATTATGAACATTTTTTTCTTGACTAGTCAAATTTGTAGTATTTGATTAAAAGATATTTAATTTAATTGACATATTTTACAGTTTGAATTGTAGTTTTGCAGTTTAAAAATTTAAGTTACATCTATTCTTTAACGAAATAACAAAACCTGATATCATAAATCTGGCATAAATAGCATCGTATACAGCATTCGTATATTATTTGAATTCATAAATATCTTGATACGTACGTAATTTTTCATTTATTGTTTTCATTTATTATTTATTTATTTTCAAATATAAATCAATTTTTAAACATGTAAATTTATAATAAATCAAACTATGATTTTTATACCAATATGATATTATAATATTTCATAAACTATAAAATTCATGATAAAAATATCAACCTTAACTTACATTGAAAAAGCCATACAATTTTTTTTGTTATCATGATAAGTGGCGACGTTGATCTATTAAGATTAGAAGAGGTCAGGCAAAGGCCGACTCAAAGTTTAAATGTTTGTCAGCGACTTCGTATGTAAAAAATGAATTGAATAATAATGAAGAGGAAAAAATAATAGTTTAAAAAAATTTGTGATTTCTTAATTCTGTTTTTTTTTGGAAAAAATTTGTTTATGAATATATTTATTATGTTAAATATCTATTATAATACATAAATATGTTTGTTACTGAAACTAAATTAGAAATAAATTAAACGAAATTGATTAAATATTTTAAATTTTCATTTCATATATAGTATTTTATTTATTAACTTTATGAAGTAATATATCAGGTTAGTTTTGAGATAAATTTAGTTTATGTTATTTTGATGTGCAAAATTTTTTGTGTGCACTTGACGCCCTCGAAATTTGAAGTGAATAGTTTAGAGTTTAGAATAGTGAAGAGTTTAGCTCCAAAGGTTTGATGAAAATATATATAAATCTCAGAGTGAAAATGTTGAAATATTTGATCTACTATCTTTCAAAAGTTTAAAAAAACACTTACCTAATAATTACCAGCAATGTCACTATCGTAAAAAATACTTATATTAAAAATAACACATAAAACACAGAAAACAGATATTTGTTTGTCGAAATAAAAAACGCATCATTTCTAATAAGAATAACATATGAAGTGTTAAATAATATATTTTGATTAGTAAATAACGAGAGAAAGGATTTGGAAGGGGGAACATATATATATAGAGAGCTGAATGTGTGCTTAATTTCAAAGTTGCGTTATTCAGAATGTAAACATCCAATGGTTATAAAAAAATTCCACGTTTCAAACGAGAATCAAAGAATGTTTTAGAATAGATAAACATTGATGGCCAATCGCTGAAATGGCGTTTAAGGGTGCCATTTTGTTATAATGATGAAAAGTTCAGATATATTCATCACCTAATAGCAGCACTTTGAAATTTTAATTTTCACTAAAAATTGAAGAAGATATAGTGACGGCCATAAAGCGGTTTCAAAAAAATGTATGTTTAATCAATTAATTGACTATTCATTGTTTAGAGCAAAAATCATGATACAATCATCTTGAAGCCAAGTTAAGAGGTGTCACCTATTTTCTAAAGAGAAAAGGGTTTTTAATGAAACTCATTTAGGTTATTTGAACAATGAATGAAAAGAATATCTCAAAATTCAAATTAATTGCATAAGAGTATGCATTTTTTATAAACAATAATTAAAAATTTTTAAGAAGAACGTCAACCTAACATTTTTTTCAACTGGCCCATCTGTTTTCTCAGGATTTTGTCAACATTTTCATTTTTTTACTTTTGGAGCACGCTTTAGTGATTTTTTCCTAAAACGTGAAATTGTTTCGGTTAAAATCTCTTTAATTTGGTAATATATAATAATTGTAACAATTGAATAAATAGCCACATCATAGCTATTTATATATAGAACAAAATCACGTGCTGGAAACTTGTTTTGATCGCTCTTATTGAGCTCTGTGCATTGAGCCGTATTCGAGGTAAATTGTGGCAGTGTTGGGCCAACCAACAGCTGTGAAGCAATAGTAACGTTTTTTGTTCAAATAAAATTTTTATATTGGTATAATTTCAATTTATATTATAAATTTATATAATGAAACAGTATTGTTTTCATTACAACGAATTCCTTAAAAAATTTGTTGTATAACATAAAATTAATGCATCTCAAGGTGACGTGACCCTCTCTTAATTAAAAAGTATCATTAATTCAATTCATTAATTCATTAATACAATTTTCGTTTTCATTTATTGATAAGTATTTAATATTTTTTTAATATTTTGAAACTGATATTCAACCACTAAAAAAGTACAGAATGTATGTTGTATTTAAAAAAATTTTCTAAATTAATACTTAACAAATATTTCATTAAGATCAAAATGCAGTCATAACTGTTAAGAAATGATTGAAAAAAATATTTATTATATAAAATGTGTAATAGTAATAATTCTTTTATCTAAATTTATTAAAATATGAATCACGTAAAAATTTAAATATAATTTTTTTCATTTTTCCAATATGTGTGTATAATTTTGTTTAAACAATTTTTTCCTGTGTTAGTACAAAAAACATACACAAAATGATCGCTACATATTTCCTAAATTTATTAACTCTTAGATTTAATAAATTTATTAATTAACATAATTAATCAGTTTTTGGAATGCTTTTGTCAAAAATTTCTTGTGCTTTCTTGCCCACATTTTCAAAGAACGTTTTGCTGTCTTCAACGAACGAATCCCATTTCGGTTTAAGATCTTGAAAATCCTTTTTTACCGTATCCATGGCATTGGAAAACGCGTTATTCACATCTTCTGTAACGTCCGGTACTGGCGATGATTGTACCTGATAATCACACAAATGAAAGTTTTTATCATTCTTTATATAGGAAAGAAAAATAATTTACATTATTCACAACCATTTATTTAATACTGAGTAGTTAACAAATTATAAAACGTATTCATAATTACAATAGTAGCATCGATTAAAATCATCTGTGATAATATACAATTATTTTTTTTAAGATATATACTGATCTATCTTTTTTGAGTGGCAACTATCAACTGTTTCTTTAAGTAAAAAATTATGTCTAAAAAACGTGAAAAAGGTTTTGAATATAAGACAGTTATTTTTGTGCTTCCAAGAAACTATTTCTCATAAATTAGAATGAATTAAAATAAACCTATACAGCTTCTTCTGTTATTGGTTATGCATAAATAGTATTGGCTAGAAAATTGAGCAACAATAGGCTACTACGATGTTATTCACAAACTGACAGTTGTTTTTATGAACAATTTAATGAACGGAGATAAACTGAATGCAATTGTTTCAGTGTTTCCGTTTGTATTCTACTTGATACGTCAGAGCAATTTGATGTCACATGTGTCGCATCTAACAACTGCGTATTAACGTTACATCAACAATAATGATCACATTATTCTCATCATTTTTTGGTGAAATAACTTCAAAACTAAAACTTGTAAATTTTTTCTAAAAATATTTCAATTGTGATTGTTTTATAATTATTTTTTAATGCATAATAACTAATTCTTAAAAACTTATAACAATTATTTGATTAAAAGTAGAAATATTATAACAACGGTTTCTTATTAAATTGTTAATGGTCCAGAACTTACTTGCACTGCGATGATCATAAATAATGCAAGAACAAAAAAGAAATTATAGAATTTCATTTTCAAGAAAGATTGAAAAATATTGTTCAATTTCAAAGTCAACCAGAAGTGTTTTCACACGGATAGAAGGAAGTAAACTGAATTCGAGTAGATTGTTGAGGAAGATTATATGCGTAACTGAGGTCGTAGGTCTCAGTCTTGAATCTATCCGAACGTCTTGTTTATCATTTTCATGCAAAATATTTAATTTCAAAAAATTATTGAGGTGAACTCGAAAATTCAAAAGTATATTTTGTGTATTTTTATAAAAATTTCATAATTCATTTTGTTTAATGTTTTTTTGTCATAATATTGTTCAGAATTTTTGCTTTACAAATGTTTTAAATTTCAAAGTTTACATAGCAGCTATTTTTAAATTTATACACCTTAATAAGATTCACAATAGGAAAAAATTCAGAGACATTTCAGAAGATATGATTTTTAAAAATTAAGATAATTGTGAATAAACATATTATTTTACGTTTATTTATCATACTTATTACATTTTATTTAATTATCAGGCATCAATGTTTTTTGTTGATTGTTTATAAATTATTACCGTTGCTGGATGCCCTCACAAACAAAATTTTAATAGTATACATTAGAGTTACTATTCATTTATTCATTTTTGGAACGCTTATAGAACATTTTTCAAATACTCCACTAAAAACGAAAAAGGGGTATGTGGCGCCACCGAGTAGAGGTCGTTTCTTATGCAATCTTCATTATTTAAATCTAGCGGCAATTAGTAGATTGGGGACTGAAAAAAGAAACAGGTTAGGCAGTTTATCAGGATGAGGCTTCCGTTATGATTTCGATCCTCATGGATATATGATCTGTGAACTTCACCTAAGTTCATTTAATCTATCAATTATAACGGAGGCCTCGCCCAGATGAATATTAATAAATATAATGTAGATGTTTAAAGAAAACAATTGCCCCTTATCGGCACTATGAATATTATTTGTTTACTTTTACACAAATTGGCTGAATAGCGAGAAACAAGCTTTATTAAGATCAAACATTGTATTACAACTGTGTTACTCTCTAAATTTGAATAAGTCAAAAATCGTTCACTTATGGCGAAAAGTGAAAATTCCATTGTTATTTTCATTCAAAATAAGTAAAAATTTTCACTTTTTGCAATAACCTTAGTAAAAAGGATCATATATTGATCATATATAAATAATATATTGACAATATATTATTTTTGAAAAAATATATTGTCCATACATAATTAATATATTAATAATATACTGACAATATATTGATAATATATTGATAATATATGGAAAACACATTGACCATGTATTGTTAATATATTAATGAAATATTTTTCCACTGATCATACATGGTCAATAAATGTTTTATTAGTTCAATATATTTTCAATAGATGGGAAAATGTTTTCAACAATATCAACATATTATTAATGTATTAACCATATTTTTTTGTCAGAGTGATATATATTTCTCATATGTATCATATCTATATCGATAAATAAATTGATTGAATTGCATAAAATTTGAATTATTAAATTGAATATTTATTTTATCATTCGTTTAATACATCACTTTAATTCTAAATATAAAAAATTTAACTTGAGAAAATTTCCAGTTTATATGTTTCTTTTAGTTGTGTTTGGTTGTTCACATAAGTATTCTACTTTCATGACTTTTCTGAGAATATGTTCAACAGGAATGATAACAAAATTTGACGTCGACTTAATAGGAACAATATTATGCAACCTATTCATTATCTTTTTGTGGAGACAAATTTTTTTGTTCGACATCTAACGGAGTTCATCAGATCCGCCATTGGGTATGAGGAATACGCCAAATCATTGTATCGAATGAGGCCAAAATACCTGTATCAAAAGCGCTTCATTAAAAATTATTATAAAGTAATGAAACTTTATTATTTATCTTAAAGATACGAATTGTAATTTTATTAATTTCATCATATTCATTTATATATAAATTTTGTATTCATACACTCAGCACAACAATTAGCGGCCCCCTCTGAAAAATGAAAATTTTCAATCCTTCATAACTTTGATGGATCTTATCGAAAAAAGCTTTGTTTTTGTTTTGAAGGGCTTGACTTGAACTTTAAGAATA
>JAQQRF010001039.1:0-34198 GCA_030523145.1 Trissolcus brochymenae
GAAAACAGACTTAAGCTTTTCAAATAGAAACAGATTATTCTATCATATTTTGTTTTATTTCATGAAAAATTCTTATTTGCAAGGCGGGGTTGGCGCGCGAAGCGCGCAGGGGGCGCAGCCCCCTAGTTTAAATAAAAAAAGAAAAAAACAGAAAGACGAATTGTTACTAACTTGTAAATAAATTTGATTTTTTTAGATGCCCCATGAGAGCACTGTCGCCCACGAACAAAGGTTTGTCATGGAATCCCCGATGATAAGCCGTTCGAGAACTTTTAAATTTTCAGAAGACGATGAGGATACCAAGAAACATATCGTAAGTATTTTTGGTTTATTATTTTATTTATTAATTTTTCTTCATTGCTTATATATTGTTTTCTTTCTGTGTAGCAAAAACTGGAAATTGAACCAGCAAACAATCAAATTCCACATGCAAGACCGGAGACACCTCGTAACGTGACACACACTCACGATGAAGATTGCAGTGATGAAGACAGCGATTCCCAGAAACACGCGAACAGTGAAAAATCAAATTCTAAGGAACAAGCTGAGAAATAGATATTGCCTTCAGAGCCATAATGAATTTCAGAGTAAATATTTTGTTAAACAAAAATATTCTTCGACTCTCTATGATTAAGAATTTTTATAACAAGTTAAAAAAGTACTAGAAAGAGAACACAATTGATCGAAAGAGCAAAAGTTCAATTTGCTTGTTAGCTTTAGCGAGAGTAAAGCTTGTGAAATTATTCAATTCATTAGCGTGAATTGACAGGTCTCATATTGCCCAGCAGCGATAAAAATTACAGTCTAATAATGTAAAAAATGTCAAGATATATCAACGAAACAATGGATATTATTTACAACATTACGAATTTCATTTAAATCTATTATTACTATATCATCAAATTAGTTCGACTTGGAAATTTGTAGACAACATTATTTCTAAATGTTTTATTGTTATTTAAAAAAAAACGTATTTTGTCTTTATTATTTTTTCGTTTCATTTTAGTTTTGTCAATTATGTTTAAATGTGTGGGATTATACTTTATATAACGTTAATTCAATGGATATTTTAATTTTATTATGTAAATTTTATTTTAAATAATGACTTGTATAACCTGGCACAATATTTTAAATGAGTTTCATAAATTAGAAAACATCCATCGAATTGTTTTTATAATTTCTTAGACAATAAAAATGGTCAGTGAGTGTTCACAGATAAGATTGGTTTGTTTAGAATATTGTATTTGTACTTTTTCCAGCATGTAGCTTAATTCTAAATGATAAGGGTATAGTTTAACATTTGTTTATTGGCGATAAAGTAATAATTCTAACAATATTAAAGGATACCTTGTAATATACGAACAATGTTTGTACCTAGAATGAGATTACATAATGAAATTGAAGTATATTTCATACGAAGGGAAATCCAAAGATGTAAATTAGTGTGAATGACACTAGATTTTTTTGTTTGTGAAATATAACAAAAATGATAATATATTTGTTGATAAAAAATGAGGCAATTTTGTATACTCTATTCTTGATATCTCGTGCATTTTTGATTATGAATGCATACAACTTTCCAACGAAGAATTCTTTTTCTATCTAATAGAACAGTTCGATTCTTTGCTGAACCATAAATTACTCAAAACAATTGTAATTAAAATGCAATTTTTTATTGAATAATAAAAATATTGGAAACATAAACTTTTTGGTTGAACAAATTATATCTGATTGAGAAATATGACTCTATATTTGTCGATTACAATTATAAAAGCAGGTCTGCTAAGTACTCTTCAAACTCATCTTCTCTTGACTTGTCAGCTGCTGCTTGTTTCGCCTTCCAAATCTCCATTTCATCTTTACTCGAACACTCAGAAGATTCCGATCTTTCCGAGGGTGGCTCCACTTTTATTTGTACTTCTGAATCCGCATCATTAACTTGTGCTGATTGTTCACTGCCCGTGTGCGGCTCGTCTTGAATGAAACCTTTTTGTAACCTTTTCAATGCTTTGTTTCGTTTAATCTCTCTTTTTTGAGTTTTGTAATTCAGCATTGTCGAACAGTTTGGACAAAGTCCTGAAAATAATCATATTAATTAATAAATGAAAAAAAAACATTTCCTTCTTTTATATTGGTTTGTTCAATATTAGGTAATTATTATCTCATTAGCATATAAAGAAATTGTTATTTTCTGCTCCTGCTTTCCCGAGTGTTTTATCGTATATAAGAATACCACAGATGTACCTGAGTTACTAAATATATTAATAAATAACCTTATTAACAAGTCTCACGAAAAATACAGAAAATGTAATTAAGTCAATTAAAATGTTTCCCGAAATTTTTAACTGTTTGCAGTTACTTGTGAATAAATTTTATTTTTTATTGTAATATTTTTGTACTTACTCAATTTAACAAGTGCATTTTTTTTCTCATCATGTTCGGTATATCCAAAATTCACTTCCCAAGTTCGAAGTCCTTCTTTAACATTGCACTTTTTACTACCACATTCGAACTGCCCTTTTCCGATAACTACTTCGTTTTCGGTCCTCCACCTCATTGCAACCTGTTTTAAAATTCAAATATCATTAAAACATTGAGTTTATTTTGAAGTAAAAGAACCAGTGGTCGGATGGTGTACACATGGCTGAACACGGTTATATATAACTTGACGAATAAATGAAGGATCTTAAAGTTTCATGAATTACACAAAAATTGTATTTATTTATATTTTATAAAATAATAACCGCGGTCAATCCTAGTTCACCGTTCAGCCACCGATTCTTTTAACTTGTGTTTATTTAAATTTTTTATTACGTTATATTATTCAATTTATTATAAACTTACTTTGTTATATTTATAGAAAGTTAAATCACATATACAATACTCCTTGAACAATTTGTCATAATACTTTTTGGCTAGTCGAGCCTCCCAGGTTTCAAGGGATTCTTCATCGTCATCCCATAAAAATTTATGATGTTCTCGAATGACATCGTGATCTGTTTTATCTCGAGATCTGTAAGATAACATTCGACAAAATAAATAACAACAATAATTACTTCCATAAGATAATATAAATAAAAACTTACGTGTCGCGTTGTATTGAGTTTATATTTGTTCCTTTTAGTAATAAATAGTCATTGATCAGTTTTTTGTGCCTGTCATAGGCTGAGAGGTAAGAGTTGGCCGACCACATTATTTTATCAAGACATTAATTTTATTAGTTTTCATTGACAACATTTAAAAGGCAGAAAATATTCATCAAAACAAATTCACTCACATCTGACAAACTGATCAGCTGATCAATATAAATAGAATCACAGAATTGAGCAAACTGAAGTTAGACACAAGTGAAACAAACTTTTACTATAGTATATTTGTCTTTATTCAAATAATGAGTGAAACAAGGACAAAAATTCCGTTAGTATATTAGGAACAATTTCTATTTTTGACAAGATTTTTGACACGTGCGCGTTTGTTGGCAAATGTTGCTTGCGTTTAAAACAGTTTCGAATTTTCAAAAAATTTATCAAGATAAAGAAACATGGATTTTAATCCTTTTGAAAACAATCCAGATTTGTTTGAGGAATTGAAATTGGATTTAAAGTCTGTGCTAAAAGATGATCATTCGACTATCTCAGAAAGTCAAATTGAGGTAAATTAAAAGTAATTAATGATAATAAATTAATAAAAAATTTAGAAAATTGAAATAATTTAAAGAATTATAAATAAATTATATTTATTCATATATTCATATATATATATATAATACTTAAAATATAAAGAAAAAATAATAGTTTTTTATGTGATGAAATAATAATTTTATTTTTAGCAAACAATGTTGGAAACAATAAAATGGATCAGTACAGCACCAAAGTCGGTTGTTCTTAGAATAAATACCCTCTTAACTGATCAAAAATCAGTTTTGTCACAATTACAGAAATCACTATTGACAGTAGAAGTACATCTTAATTATTTCAACATTTTTTAAAATATTTTATTTAAAAAATTATTCTTTATTGTTTTCAATTCTATTTTTTAGTTTAGTTTAAAAAATCCGCCAGAAATATTGACATTTCCTGAATTACCTGAAATGATTTATATTAAAAGTTGGTGCGAAGATTTGCCATTAGATTTAAACCGGTATGAAGAGGAAATAATAGTAGATCTCGCATGTGGAGCTGCAGTGCTGAGAGGAGCTAATGTTTATGCTGTAGGAGTGATTGGATATCCACATGGTAATTTAGTTACGAAAAGCAATATAAAAATACAACAGACTACTTAAATAATAAATGAATGTTTATTTGAATTTTACATATACATTCTACATACAGTGATATACGAAAATGGTAAAATTTTGCAAATTTCCAAAAACAAAGCTGTAGATTTTCAACTTCTCTACATTTTGAATTTTTGTTAGGAACATTGCTTTTAATTTTTTCATCTTAGAAAATAAATTTCCAATAAAAATACAGAATCCGTTTTTATATATCTATTTTTTTTTCAATTTTGAAAAATAAAATAGACAAAGAAAATGTACAATTTTTGTAATTTTTGTTCAAGAAATGTTTTCAATTTTTGTCTAAAAGCATTTATTGAAACAAAATTGACAAATAAATTTTGTGAATATTTTGTGAAATACTAGTAGAACTAAAAAAATGTTTTAAAAATATTTACAGACACAAAACCAGACGCTACAGTGAGTATTTATGCAGCGCCTACAAATTGTTGTAAGAGAGGATGTACTCAAGTAAAGTCAATCAAAAACAAAATATTCGTTGGAAATGGTATTGTCCGGTTGAGCAGAAATTATATTTTTGTGAACCCAATAAAAAACCCGTAATAACTTGTCATTTCTATTTAATACAAAATATTAAAAAACATCTTTTAATTGTTATGATTAAAAAAAGAACATTGGCCTTTTTTTAGTGGCATTGATACTCTGACAGGCAAAGTAGCGGTTGAAGTGATTTCTACCCCTTCACGCGTTCCACAAATAAGTGATAAAACATTGCCAAAAGGACATTGCTTGCTTCAAAATTTGCCTTCGATTGTGTGTTCTCGAATTTTGAATCCTCAAAAGGATGAAACTATTTTGGATATGTGTGCCGCGCCCGGACACAAAACATCTCATCTTTCACAATTAATGCAAAACACAGTAAGCATTAGATTATATAAAAATCTGATAAAAAAAAAATATTTTTATTTCATTAACAAAGAGGGTAATTTAAATTGATGGATAGAAGTACCGAAATTGTTTTCTCTTAATTTCAGGGAACAATTATAGCGCTGGATAAAAACAATTCCAAAATAATTAAGTCTTTAGAACCGCATTTGAAAGATTTTCATGTTACAAATGTTCGATACAAACGAGTTGATTCTCGGATGATCATAAGTGAAGATGAATCATTATCAGTTTCAAGTGGACCACCGTTTTCTAGAGAATCTTTTGACCGAATATTATTGGATGGTCCTTGTAGTGGCTTAGGACAAAGGCCAAGATTTCGTGTTGAAATGAGCGTGCGGGAATTACGCTCGTTTCCTAAATTGCAGAGTCATTTGTTTGATACTGTAAGTTTCAGAAAATCAAAAGTGTTAAATTAAAAAGTGGATAAAGTAAAAAAAGTTCATAAAAAAAAAACAAATAATCAAAAAAAAAAGAAGATGAACAAAATCAAAACAAGAATAAAAATCCCAATGATAATTCTAATCTTTCTTACAGGCTGTTGGACTTTTGAAACGTGGTGGTATTTTGGTGTACAGCACATGTACAATAACTATAGCTGAAAATGAAAAAATTGTAGCTCGAGCGTTGAAAAAGTATCCCGAATTACATCTTGTACCCATCAGAAAACAACTTGACGACCTCAATTTGCCTTGTAATTTGACCCCAGGTTATCCAGTTGAAGGATTGACACTTGAACAATCGTCAAATGTTTGCCGGTTTGACTGTCACAGTGACAGTATCGGTTTTTTTATAGCCTGTTTCAAAAAAGGCGACAAGAAAAACAAAACTGAACCAGTCTACTGACTGTGTTTATCATTTCATAACAATTTCTTTATTGTTTTCATTCAAGTGACGATTTCAATTTATTTACATTCATCTTTATTCACAATTTGTTGTTTCTAAGAATCGTTGTATTTATGAATTATGTACAGCTTTTGATTGTAAGCTGTACTGTAATTTCAACAGTGTAGAAAACATTATTGCAAGTAACAGTCTTCTTAAGTAAAAATAATTATTTTGACATTTGTTTTTTTTTGATTTCGTGGTTTGAGAAGTATAAGTATTTACATGTTTGTGAGATTTTGCATTCGACCAATGAAATATTTTAATACTTAAAAATACAGAATTAAGAGTGCAGAAATGTTTCTTATAATCTCTTTTTTTACAGGAGACAATCCTCAAAGTACACAGTTAAATATTGTTGCATGAAATGAAATATAACAATCCTGAAAAAGTTTCTGCAACTTTTTGTCAGTATTTAATATGAAAATCTGTCGATGGAATACTGTAAATTTATACGGTAACAAAAATAACGACACGGCAAGTTCCATTCAGAGCAGATGCTGCATCGTACTAAATACTGTACCAATATGCCTGCGTGCACCTGTGTACTTTAAGGACTAATACTTAAGTAATAAAAATCAAGTTATCATACGATTTTGTAAATCGACAAGGATATAAATAAAAAACTCACTCTTACATCTAGAGCAAACACTTTGGCTTTGTAGCTATCACAAAAATACATCCATACAATTTCTAAATAAATTAAATCTTACAACTATTTAAGTCGCTCAATTATTTATACAGCCTTGAATTTTGAGATTCGGTGACTGGAGGTAAAATTCTCTTAATCTTCCATATCTGAGCAACGAAGAAAAACTTAAACGTTAATTTCTTCACACAGCCTTGATCCTTTTCTTCGTCACTCTTGTAAAAATTTGTACATTATTTTTACAGTAAATGTAGAAATAATTCAAGAGAAACTAATAAATAAAAAAATACACATTTACGTACAAACTTTTAAACATACGTCTCACTGGACTTGCCCAAAATTGTAATTGTATTTTTTTCGTGAATCAAAAGAGGAAATCTCGATTGCTTGTCAGTTTTTACGACTGGATTTTGTTCCGTAAGAAATATGTTAACATTGTTCTCGCAATTGATACTTAGGTCATTGTAAATGTTGGTATTGTATTTGATTGAGCTGGTTGTTGCAAATGTACACGAGGTTGATGAACCTGTAAAAATTATTTTATTAGTAAATATTTTTTACAATATTTAAACACTATAAAATATTTCTTGAACAAATGTACCCAGGTGATAAAAACATATAAGGCTGAACAACATATATGTTTCAATAATTAGATAAAGTTATCAGTAGTTTTTTAATACCGGGTATCCTAAAAGTCCCGGAATATTTTTCGAACGTTTTCAGAAGTTATTTTTTCGGGGATTTTGGGACATTCTGTATATATTTAACACATACTATAACATATTTATAATTATTCCATTTTCTTTTATGAATTCCATTTTTAATTATAGTGGATTAAATTATTTTAATTTTTTCTTTGATATCGATATTTCCATTCCACAGACTTTTCGTTTTTTTTTGCAGTAGCATTATTATGTACTGATTATTATTGGAAGTCTCAGATATGGCAATATATATATTGCTATATTCGAGATAACATTTACAGGATACATTTGTAGCATATATATATCAAAACTAATTGAGATCTGCATCAATGATAAACATTGTGGCATTAAGTAAAAAATATCAGGCTTTTTAAGTAGGAATTTAACAAAAAATTTTATTCATCGCCTTAACCAGTATAAACATGAAAAATAATAAATCCTAAGGAGCATGCAGCACCACTAGAAAGTTTTCACGAAGCCTCTCCATTTTGCTCTGTCCTGGGCAAGTCACTTCACTTCCGTTCATGATTTTCCTGGGTTTTGGTGTTCGTTATCAACCGATTTCCTCCAAGTGTACCTTGAACATCCATTGCAAGTTCTACTCCAGGGCCATATTTGCAATTTTTTGTTTGTTTATGCCTTTACATTCGGAGAAATACGTAACAATTTTTACTGAATGTTTTTGAATAATTCTGCGCTGAAACTAAAAATCTATAGAAATTACAAATTCATTTAGTAATTCAATTTTTAATCAATTATTGAAATTTTTTTTAATATTTCATTCGAATTTTGATAAAAGTAAAGTAAATAAAAACCGACAAAGTTTTATAAAATTACTTTGATGGAAACAAACAAATTTTTCAATTCGATCAAATTGTTTGAAATTGTTTGACAACGAAATTACTGAGTGACTTTTTAATCTCTATAGGTTTTCAGATTCTGCACACGATTGATCGACACTCTCCAGCAAATATGACAATGTTCTACAGTGTATTTTACAATACATGTTCCACAAATATATTTTATTCATTTTGAGCACACGTGGGCCGCGGATCCACTCCTTCATTTTACATTGCCGTAAACTAACTGCTTACTTTGGAGAACATAATATCCTCAAGATGTTCTCCCGACTTCACGGCCAATTTCCTGGAGCTTGTTTGCAGATCTTGGAGACGTTGGACGACATGGTGGCGGTCTGTTTGTTGTATAGCTGCCAGTGGTTTGAGCTTTACTGCTTCGAGCAATAGTTGGTAGTCGTTGAAAATATCTGCACCATAGATTGTTTTCATGTCCATGAATGAGCCAAGGAATTTCTTGCTTATCAAGAAGTGGTCAATCGGGTTTCGTGTCACACCATCTGGAGATTGCTAAGTGTATTTGTGGATCTTCTTGTGAGGAAATTGAGTGCTACCGATGAAGAGTTAAATGAGCAGAGGAAAGGTCGATGTCAATTTCCATTGTCATTTTCCTTCTTGTGTAGGCTACATTTGCCAAGAATTGAGCGAAGGTTCGCACTGTCTTGACCAAATTTAGCATAAGCATTAAGTTCCGGAACTTGAATTGGAACCTAGTTGTTAAAAACTTTGTGAAGTTTCTGTTACGATTTGGTTTTACATTGCGATTTAACGGGCTAGCGAACAGCCCCTAATAACGTCGAGGATCAGACGGGTTATGAGGAGGTTGGGATTTTAGTTCAGTGTAGGCTAAACAGATCTTAGGTCTGTGGTAAGAGTCATATATATATATATATATATATATATATATATATATATAAGCGCCATATATGTTTTTTAGCCTGGGTATGTAAAAATGTATCTAAAGTAAAATTAAAGATATCACCTGATTTTGCAGAACTTTTGACAGTGATTTGAGTCGGTGTGGATGACGTCATCCTCGAATTTCGAATAGGAGTATTGCCGGACGAATTATCAACGTTGCGTCTGCAACACAATTTTTGGAATCCATCGCGAAATTTGGTGGACATGATATTGTATAAGATCGGATTAACAGCCGAATTGAAGTAGACTAAAAACCGACAAACATACAGGACGAGATAAAAGTTGATAATTCCCAAGTTCCTGAGTGAGTCCTCGGAGGTGAAAAAAATGATCCAGATGACGAGGATGCGAAACGGCAACAGGCAACAGAAAAATGAAACGACGACTGTACCAAGCATCAGAACCACTTGGCGACGATATTTGACCAAATTGCTCTCGGGATCCCGGCTGATTATTGGGTTCGCTATTAAGTGTCTCGTAATTGTAGTGTAAAGCGCAGTTAGAATAAGGAATGGTATTGTAAAAAATACTATATTTATTCCAACGTGATAAATTAGCTTCCATTTTGCGTCTACTTCCATTACACATTCGGCTATCACAATTTCGTCTGAGCCATCCATAATCGCCTCCTCGTACGTTGGCATTAATAAGATTGGGCTGTGAAAAATTTGATTAATTTTGAAAATGACAATTTCATAGGAGACAAAATCGTTATTTATATAAAAATGTCAGGATGATCTACTGAAAACTTGTTTTTGTCATAAACGCATGCATATTGAACAATAACAAAATTCTGAAACAAAAATTGAAAAAGAAGAATGAAATACAAAAGCAAAAACAAAAAACGAAACACAATACTAAAACAAAATATGAAATTTAAAACTAAAACAAATAAATTAATAGAAAAAATAAATAAAAAATTATACGAAACATTCTTATTTGAAAAAATTGTCTTAAAGAATCTTTCCTGTGCAAAAAATGCCTTGATGTTGGGAAATTCAAAAAAAAGCAAACATTTGTTTAGTTGTCGGTAAACTAGAAATATTTTGAAAATTCTTTATTTGTTCGAATTGTCTCTCCATAGATACTCACAGTTTGATAAACGGTTGCAAAAAATTGTGCTTTGTTTTGATAATTTATAAAAAATTGTCACGCTGTTCACTGTTAATACACCTGGAGACTCTACTATTGATGGTCGTTTTAAAAGTGCCCCGCTCGATAGTGCGCTTCTTTTTGATTCGGCACAATTTGAAGAAACCGATTCGAAATTTGCTGCTCATCAAGTTATAGAGAATCGGATTGACAGCGCTGTTAAGGTAAAACATGATTCTGCTAAAGTACAAGATATTGTAGTAGAGATAGTTGTCGATGGACTCGATATACTCGGCCGGCGCTACGACAATGTAAAACGTAAGTAACTTGAACGGCGAGAGACATATAAAGAAGCTGAAGACAACAGTTAGAAGCATCAGGATGACTTGTCGTCGCGCGCGAATGTGATATGATTCGGCCCTGTCCACCGCGCTCGACGAGTCGTGGATCAGGTGGCGCACGATTATGGTGTAAAGCCATACGAGTATTATCAACGGCACAAAGAAAAATAATACGACCAGGCCGATGAAAAAGCCAATTGTCGCTGCGCTATTCGCTTGCATCAGACACACGGCTATTTCGCTTTCCTCTCTCCCGGAACTCGCTGCCTCTAAGCTTCTATTTAGCGGTACTTCCAAGTAGTCGGATATCCAAATCATCGGACTGCAATTCAATCAACGAGTCAATATTTGTTCACTTCCTGCATTTTCAATTGGTATATTCAAAACCATTCCACTAGTTCTTTCAATAATACCAACTAATTATTTCAACGAATTTTTCTTTTTATGATATTTTTAATTAGAAATTTTGGAAAGCGTCATCTGTCTTTGTTTTGCTTACCGAACAGCGAAATTAACCCTTTAAGAACGGAACCTAATCTTTTGCTAATTAAAAAGGGTTAAGAACATGACTTTCAGAACGTTGTAACGTTGCACGGGAAAAATTTTCATCGCACAATCAATTGAATTTATTGTTTCATTAGTTAAGTTGGAATGATACGTTTAATATCAATTTTAAATTCCTTCTTTTTAAACGTATATAATATAATGAGATAAATTTAAAAGATTGATTTTGGTATATAATCATTTTTGAGTATTTATACAAATTTAACAATTTTATCCATATTATTTATTGAACAAATAAAATTATATGTATATATATGATGATAGAAATATGCTTAAATGCATTGAAAAGGTATTGTTATTGGTTTACTACGAACTTCAAAGTTCAGATCTAAGTTCATATTATGAAAATTTAACTTATATAAGGTTCAATTTAATTATTTTATTAAATCATGAACTTTTAATTAACGAAATGATGAACGCGATAATTCGGTTCAATGAAAATTTTTCTCAATGTCAAAATTTTGTTTTCTTATAATCTTATAATAATGTTTATAAAAATAATGTACAGCTTTTGAGTATGTGATCTTAAATGCATCATATTCATTTGTTAAAAAATGAAATTGTAAAAATCAAGTTCAACTCTTTGTAATATTTATAAAAAAAAAGAAATGAAAACATGTTGAAAATGAAAATATTTTTATCGACTTTTATAACGATGCATTTTTTCAGGTGCATCATTTTATCTATTGTCTGTTTGTGTTTTTTTAGAAAATAATAAAATTAAAAAAAATTCTTTTATCATTTCTAGAATATAAATGAACCAGTGTAAATGTAACACAAGAAACTAGATCTCCACGTAATAATGATAATATAAAATTATTTTATTATCTTTGTCATGATCCATTTTTTATTCACTCAATAAGAAGCGAAAAAATATTACATTTTTTATCTATAGAAATAAACAATCAAATCGAATCGAAAATAGACACATTACGAAAAATATTGAATGTTTACGTTTCCATAGTTTCTGTCTTTTTTGGTTTTGACTTTCACTTTCAACCAATTAAAAATGCTTATACTCACTTTTTTTAGCCAAATTTTAATTATGGTAGATTCTGCCAAAAACATTTAGAAGTAAGCAAAGAGAAGCATTTCCCCTTTAAAAAAAACTTGTAAAACAATATTCGTATAAAAAATATATATATATAGCAAAGTTGTAGAATTTGTTTGAAGAATAAAAAAGAGGTGTTTGAAAATTGTTAGTGTTTGTGGTGTAACTGTAAAAAAAAGCGTTCTCAATTATATACATCCGAAACGCGTGTCGAATTTCGAGCGACGAGACGCGTCGCACGGTGAGTTACAATTGGTATCGTAAATGCGGATCACACACTCTACGTGTCATTAGAATCTGTTCAGCTCGTTTGACTATGTAATTATTTAGTATTGTGATGAAACGACGTTCCCGGTTCAAGATTTTCCTAATTGGCATGCTTGCAGTGATTCATCCGATGGTTAACGACTTTTCATTTTGTTTTCTATGTATTGAGATGGTGTGCTAATCTTGTGCAGCCTACGCTCGCCTATTTTTTATCATAGTTATAATATCCCACGAAACATGTTTTAGATTAATTGTAGTCGATAACTAAAAATAATTGTCCACTGAAAATAACAATAAAGCATCCATCGTATGAATATTTATCGGGGGGCTTATCTGCGGAGGAGCTAATTTTGTTTGCTAAAAATTAATAACGACTCATTAAGTTGGAAAAAAAAGTATTGTTCTCATTCGCGCGCTTTTGTTTTACAAGATGTGCATATTTAAATTCGCAGTACCGTACACCAAATAACGAAAAATTCCCATCTCATACCGCGACAAGTACGTGCGTTTCGTTTTGCAGCTCAACTATTTCTGCATTTTGTCCTGCCTTGGTCTCTCTTTTTCACTTTTGTAGTCTTTTCGTATTCGTACACGATTCAACCACTTTTCTTATCTACTCGCTCTCACGTCGGGCATTTTAATGTCCCAACTTAAAATTGTTCTAAATATTGACAACGTGACAAAAGGTAAAACAAATCGTGATTAACTTTGGTCTGTCGATTTTGACTCACCAATTAATAAAACTTGTAATAATAATATAATATACAAATTAAACATACAAGTTTTTTTTTGTCGTAATAATGTTTGAAAACACATTAGTCAGAATAATTTATTTATTTTCATTTGAGAAAACGTATAAGTTATAAATAAAACTTAAATTTATTCCCAACTATCGTGACAGTTAAGAGACACATTGCAGTACATTGCTCTGTACGGTTCCAAATGTTGGATATTATTCTTGTAACGTTTCTCCTTTTTCTTGGGTGGAAATTAAAATCTAAAACTATTTCTGGTCAAATTAACTCGAAATGATTTTATCCAAAAATCTAATACAAAAGACATTTTCTTCATTCATTTATTTCGGCAATTTTCATTCCTGATTTTTTAATTTTCTTGTAGTTTTACCAATTTTTATTTTTTATCCATCAATTTATAATTCGCTTGTATGTTAACGTACACTTTGAACAAATAGCACTTATAGCAACACGTAAAAAATTTCAACAACAAGCTAACACATGCAACAATAAATAAAATTAAAAAAAGGCATGACGAAAGATGAAAAAATTGAAATAAAAAAGTTTATCTCATTCTTCATAAAAATCTTTATTATTTTTTTTTTCATCTTGCATTGGCATTTGTTTAGTTGGAATGTGAAATTATTAAGAACATTTATTTCAAACAGAGAGAAGTTAATTGGCAAGAAAGTTTTTGCACTGACAAAGAAACTGCTTTAAGTTTAATTTTTTGAAAGTTACCTAGTGCAAAGAGCCGCGGCTATCCAGGCCATCACACAAATGAAAAATGCCCTCGCTTTGGTGCAGACATAACTGAAAAATTGAAATAAGATTTTTCCTAATATATATTGATCTTTTCGTTATTGTGCACAACTAATTTAATTAGTTTCATTATTATGAGAGGTCAAAAATTAAGTTTCTTTGTATGAAGTGGGATTATCAAAAGACATTATTTCGGCTGATATCGATGTCATAAAGAACACCGAGGCAGAAGTTTAAAACACTTCACCAAACTTGTCCAGAATACCGAAAAGACAGATTCAAGACTGCTTAGCTACATAAGATTTCAACAACAGCTTTTATGACAAACAATGCTCTAAACAAATTAGTTGTACTGATCTTATTTAAACAAATCACTGTAATTGTTTTACAATGCATGTAATTTTTACATATTTTGTTCTAATTTAACATTTGTTTGAATTGTATTAAAAAAATATTGAATTGAAAAGAAATAACTTTTTCAAAACGTATAATAAAAAAATTGCCTCATATACGCTTCATTTTAGTTGGAAAAGTGTTTGCCGTACATTGTGAAATTCAAACGCTTTTTACACAGAAATTGATGCGCATATTTGGATATTGTTATAAATAACAAGTTGCACTCGTGTATTGAAACCACCAACTTTCTGTAGTCATACACAATAACATATTATTTTCATCAAAGTTTGGTGGAATAGTTTCAGATGTCAAATATCCTTTGGTAGATAGGAACTGAAAGAAACAAGTAATCAAGGCATAAAAACCGTAATAAATTTCGGCCCAGTCACGGTTACGGTTATTTTTTTTATATCGGTTTTGGTTTTATCGTTCTAGTTACGGTTCTAGAAACAGAGCTTACATTTTAAGGTGATGCGTAAGGTCTACTGCCACGGAGTTAGGGACTTTGTTTCAATAAATTACAATAACTGTTGTTTTTTGAAATACTGAGAAGATGCGATTCTACCAATGATGAAAGAATTCGTTGCACTATTATTTTTAGTGCAATATAATCATTATTGTAGTGAATATTAATCATTGTTCGTCAAACTTTTATAGTAAAAATTCAGTTTTTTTTTGTGTAGGAATGTGTGAAAATTATGCTCATCTCGTTAAATTAATTTGCAATCACATTATTAATTTTAATTAAAGAAATCTGTAGTGTCGATAACCTCACCTTAAAAATAAAACTATTTCTATCTTAATCTAATATTGCAGATTTGAAATTGTGTTCTAACGACGAAGTATTATTCTAATTTTGGACACTGAAGGAGAATCGAAATCCAAATCATATTTCAAAGGACATTTTCTAGTAGCTTTAAATTAAATTAAAATTTAAAATTTAAACGGTTGAGATGAACTGATAACGATTCTTTCAAATAAACCTTCAGATGAACTTGAACAAAGCACCGTTTTTGCAAGGCAGTATGATAAACCTGCAAAACGTATTTTTCAAACGAAGTTTGAGATTCGAACAAAATATTGTATGCTCTTGTGACTGCAAAAAGCTCTAATTTGACTACAAATGACACAGATAAAATGTTTCAAACATTTTATGATTTATTCATTTTAAAAGAAATTTAAAATAAAATAAACAAAGTGCTGATTGATAAACAAAATTTGTTTATACAAAAGAAGCGAAGATAATAGAGGCAATAAACGATAATTCAGTAACAGATGAACCAAGACTATTGGAAACAATATTCGACATCGTGATTTATGGGAGTGGAGCTGACGGTAGGCGAAGAAG
Source organism: Trissolcus brochymenae (assembly GCA_030523145.1). NCBI lineage: Eukaryota > Metazoa > Arthropoda > Insecta > Hymenoptera > Scelionidae > Trissolcus > Trissolcus brochymenae. The sequence continues at coordinate 15,754 of JAQQRF010001039.1, forward strand.
CAAGTTGGTCAGAAGCTGCTGCAACATTGATTGATTTGCGAAAACTGCAAAAAGATGGTTATAATTTGAGTCAAAGTGCTGTATATTTGCACTCTCAGAGACCCAACATAACATAAGGTTAAAGATACATAGAAACTGTTTCTGTTAAATAGACTCGAACTCATACCAGAGACAGAAGTTCAAAAAATGTTACATTACATTAATCAGGACACCAGAATCTCTAGCTTCGTTTCTTGGACCATATGATTTATTCTTTTGATCTTAAAACGAAAAAGTAAAGGTAACAGCTGCCGACAGAGTGCAATTTCAATGTATGTGGACTAAAAGATAACTTTACCTGGGTATTAATTTAAAAATGTTATTTTCCTAACGTGTTTTATTTTTAAATTTCTTCAAATCTGTAGAAAATAAAATAATTGGATTATTGTAAAAGTATAATAAAGTAAATAAAGATTATTCGATAAATAAATAAAATAAAGATAAATAAATAAATAAAATAAAGTTTTGTAAAATTACTAATGTGCACGAATAGGGTAACAATGGGTATTTCTGCGGCTGTGGGTATTACTGCAGTTTTTTAAAGATGTTATAATAAATATTCGTATGAAATTACAGTTAATCGGAAATATGTTTTTTTTCAATTATAGATTATAATTAACAGACGATGTTTGATGATTATTGCATTCTAAATTTTTAATTTCACATAAATAAGGCATGGTCAAAATTTCGGCTGTACATTTTCATGACAGACCAAAAATGAGTCTTAAAAAATTCAATATTTTTAATCATATTAGCGTAAGAAACGGTGTAAACCATATATTTTTAGATCAAGTGATCATTAATTGTCTTAAAAATATTCAAAATTTGTATCTCAATTTGATATTATTCAAATGAATGTCGATAGAATTAGAAATACGAACATTATTTTCCCGCTTGTGTGTATTTCTGCTGCCTTCAACTGTCAAATTGGTTCTGTCAGTACAATCTTTTTTGAGTGTAGTTTCTGGAATTTTCGGAGATTGTTATCGGTTTGGATAAAAAAACCATGACGCTTAGAAAAAGAAACAGCTGTAAAAAAAGTTTCAAAAGCAAAAATATCGAAAAGAGAAAGGATGAAATATTCGAAAGAAAAAATGGCCATCGCTTTAAAAGTCCCAATAAATGTGATTTAAATGAAGTTTTCCAATAAAATAATTTAAATATTCGTGAAATTAATAAAATGATTGATCATTCATGATAATTAATTTGATTAAATTGATTGTAAACGTTTTTTGTATTAAATATCAATGCCCGCGATAACTGGCACACTGTGATTGGGTATGCCGCAGTAACATAAGCACAGAAATATACGTAACGCCACAGAATTAGCAGCATAGGCCCGCATTCACTGAATTGAATATTTAAATATTATTTTGATGTTTACTATCTTTTTTTTTTGTCTACATACAAAATTAATCACATTTAATCACATCTATAAATTACGTAACCCTCTCTGGAGAAGGGGGTTTAATAGAGCATAACGAAACATATTTGAAGAAATATGCATATTTTTGCTTTAGTTTTCCCTATTTTTATTATTTCCCTATTTTATTTAATTAAAATTTATTTATTTTATTAACATATTTTTTTCTTGAATAGGGGAGGAATGTATGAAAAATGTGACATAATTTCCAAGGGGGAGTCTAGGGTTTTGTGAGATGCTATTACATGCGGTACGAGGGGGGGGAGGGATGGCGGGTGAAAAACCCTAAATTGGCATTGCGTAATTGATAGAAAGCCTCTACCTGCAAAAGATTTAGAATATTTTTCAATAGCTTATTTGCTCAAAAAATTTTCATTTTGAAAAAAATGTAATTGAAAATTTTGTTTTCCTTTTTATAATACATCTTTCTGGTTTATTGTTTATCGTAAAAAACGTATTTTTCCTTTTACAAAATACCCTAATAAATATTATTTAAAAAATTCACGTCCAAATTATGAATTTTCAAGAAATTTATTGTTAAACAATTTTTTAATTACTTAAAATTGCGGGTAATTTTTTAACAAAAAAATTAATCGATTTTCTCGATGTAAAACTTTTAAAAAAATAATAACCAAACCAAAAACATAATAATAAAAAAATAACCAAACGTATTAAATGAACTATTTTTGACTAACCAGAAATTCAATTAATTCCTTAGCTTACATTATAATGCTGGTTGATTAGAGACATTTTTTGAATTTTGAATTGATTTCAGCTTGCAATAAAAAATCATTTGGTTTGGTATTTTATATTTGTTATTTAATGGCAATAAAAATTAAATAAGCTAAGAGATACTAATAGATCTATTTCTAGGATTGAAAATAAGCACTTATGAGGAAGGTTTGCGAAACTAATACATAGCACAAAAATGCTAATATTATTCAAACATTTTTTATCTAAAAAAGTGAAACACAATGCACCAAATTTTAATGTTTATTTTTGAAAATGTGACAAATTTTGAAATTTAATATCTGTAGCTGTAAGGAAAAACCAGTTAACGGCCAGCTGGAAACATTGAAAAATAAAACTTGAAACATTTTTTTAAACAAAATTAGAGTTCTGAATAATGTTGAAACATGTGAATTATAGTTTTTTGATCGGGAAACAACGTAAAATATGTTTTCAACTTAAATGTACAAATAATCACTTAACTGGTTTTTCCTCAAAGCCACAGATATATATGTGGTAAATTGCAATAACCAGTTAACATCATAGGAATTACATATATACTTAACTGGTTATTGCAATTTACTACAGATATATACTTAGTAAAAATTATCTCAGAACTTTCTAGAGTAACATAGATATATCAATTTTCACCAAAATAAAAAATTTTTGCATCAAATATCAATGTTTACAATAAAACGTGATAAATTTGAATAATATTATTGCAAGTTTGATATATTAATTCGAATCTCTCCTAGTTTTATTATTTCTTTTAATAGTAAATTTCGGTGTTAATTTCTTTTCAGGTTTAAACCCGAAATAATAACCAGTAACCGTTTGATTCAGTCATGGTTTATTGGTTCAAAAGTCATACTAGTTTTAGTTACGGATTTTCAATTTTTTCAAATTTTCAATACTTGCATTTAACGCTCCGGTTACGGTTTTCATGCCTTGGGATAGTTGGCAAAATTCAGAGAAATTTATTATTATTTCTACAAAAAAGAATTTTCAAGATCGAAATTAAAAAAAAAGAATGGAGAAAAATCAACTTGCTACAAAGTTGATTACTACGAGTTATTATTTTAGAAAAAAAATCTTTTTAATTGATTTTGTCAGGAAACCTTACCCGGCTCGCAGAGGCTCGCAGATGGCATAGTATCGTTCGAAACTGATGGCCAATATTGTTAGAACTGAAGCATGCGCTACTGTCAATTCGACAAATGGAACAATTATACCTGCAGAATTCAAGTTATTGATTAATTTCAAAGTCAAATGAGTTATTAATGTAAAAGGTAATATTGTAATTACATAAATTTGCAAAAAAAAAAAAAATTGTATGTTATATCAAAAAATTTTATTTTATCTAAAATATTTCTTTTCACAATGTTTCTAAAATCATTTTTGTTCATTATTTAAATTATTCATGACGTAAGTTTTTATTCAACCACCGTTGTATCTATAATTTGCAGTTTTCTCTGGATTATGAAATTAATTCTAACTCATGTTGATTCAAGTGACACATCGTTCTTTGGCATATCACACAGTAGGACGAAACACCCGGCGAAATGAAATTCCACAGCTCCCTAGATGACTATAATTTACAGATTTAGTTACATCGAAATAGCTACTTAAACAAACATATTCCTTCAAGTGAAGCGAGGGGTTTTCTTACTCTCAGTAATAATGTTGTTTCATTAAAATTATTATCAATTATGATGACGATACGAGGATAATAAAATTTTATTTCACATCAAAACAGTTTTTATTTATTTGTCTTGAACTTGAAGAAATATCATTTTTCTTTCAAGTAATAACGTCGTTGTTTATATTTTGTTTGTTGTCAACATTTTGGACGGGACCTGAACGACGACAAACCGACCAATTGTTGTATTAACTGTATATACATAAACGCGCGCTAAAATAACGATTGCAGTAATTTTTGAAAACACGTATAAAAACGACCGCAACAAAAATGATTATCGTTTTGAACGTGCGTGTATAAATGACAACAAATTAAACGACTGCATAAAAAATGAAAACAAGTATGAAAACGACAACGTCAAAAACCATTCCACTTGTGGATGAATCGTTAACGCCATCCTTGTTGCACCTATACGACTTACATTTCACCAAAAATTACTGCAGTCGTTATTTTAGCGCGCGTTTATGTGTATACAGTTAATACAACAATTGTTCGGTTTGTCGTCGTTCAGGTCCCGTCCAACATTTTTGACTTGTATTTTTATGTAAACGAGGAGTTTTCCTAAACATATATTTTATTCTTGATATATATTTTCTTTACAAATTGTATAACTAAAATCAAAATATTTGTTTTTGTGGAAATAGAATTTATGACATGTATGTAAACAAAGCGATTTGTTTAAGAATAATTCGTTTACGAAAAATGTCATATTTCAAAACAAAAATATTATTTTTAATAACCATTATATATACAATAATAATGACCAATAATTTAAATTATTAATTTAAAGAAAGAAATTTAATATAAAAAACGGAGTTGATACTTTCGCTTGTCAAGTACATTTTGTCTTTATAAATCTATTCAAATCGGAAAGATTGCCTGCAGAATATTTTACGGAGATTTGAAACAAAGAAAAAACGAGAAGTAAGTAAAAGAGAAAATGTGCACTATAGTAATACCCCCCGTCTCGAATTACCGCTGCTCTTAGCTCGTACTTCGTCTAAGCATTTATTGCGGTAGCTTAGGGTAAGTCCTATCCAGCTTTATTCAATTACTTTTAACCTTTATGTGTAGCAAGAACAGTAAATAAAAATACGAAATACGGTTGATCACGCATTCGATGACTTCTTTGGTTTATTTATATAAAAAAAAGTTCCTTAAACATTTTCATCTGAAAATCATTTCCAATCGATTTCATTTGAAGGGTGTTTTAGGATACAAATTAAACACTAATGTACAATAAAAGTTAAAAAGTTTTCAACTTTTGTTTAAAAAACAATAATTTTTACAATTATCAGATGCTCTGAGTTGGACAAAAATTGTTACAAAATTAACATTCTGTTAATTTCAGTGTTTGTTTTGATTATCGTTTTTTCTTTCTGTCTCGAACTGACTTGACTGTGATTAGTTGCCGTTTATGGGAAATAACAATTTACAGCGAAAACTATATTTTCAATCTTAAATATTTTTCTTCTTGGCCTGAATTGTCCAAATCTTTTCATCGGTATTTCATTTGTTGGATTCTAATTTAATTTTATGTAGTTTTTGTTCAAAATTGGGGTCCTCTAAGGCAGCGGATTTTATCTTAACAAACAACAACGACTTAAAGTACCCATAAGCGACCGTGTTGTGATGTTTCGAGCTTATTTATAAAATCATTTTTCTTAAAATTAGTCTGGATTGAGGTACTTTTCACATTTGAATCAATAGCTCGTAATTCAATTATTATAATTAAATAAAAACTTTACTTATTTTTTGACTACCACCATTTCCTCATCGCAACAGCCTTAAATATAATTTTTCAAAGACTGAAAGATTTTTACAATGCGATATTTAATTTCTATTTCTTAGAAAACTTTGGAATATTGAAACAGCGATGAAAATTTTTATTTCAGTTCAATATTTTCGATTTGGTATCACGGTGGCCAATCGTTAAGAAAACTTTTGTTTAGGAAACTTTTATGTCAAAATTGTACTTGAAACAATTTTTGTTGCCAAAAGAAAACAAATAAGTAGAAAGAACTTCGAACATATGATACCAGGGCTCTTTTCTCTTGGATTCAATGATTCTTCGATAAGGTCTTTTGAGATCGTTAATTTTCAAACTTCTGCGCTGGTGAAAATTTTGTTACGCCTCGCACGCTCGAGTTTTCCCACGGGATGAACTTTGCTAACGTGTTAAACGAATTGTTGACATGTCACCTGAATAACTGTGTATAAAGTAAAAAATTTCATCAAAAACCATTGGATCTTGTTAACTTACAAACAATTTACGAAAAAAAAAAAAAAAAAAAAAAAAAAACGTAGAATAAAATAAAGAAACATAGAATAGATTTTGAAAATACTGATTGAGAATTTTTTTTAATTTAGCACGAACTGATAAGAATAGCAGGAACGTATAAGAGCGATAGCAAAATGTAATTAAACGGTTTTTGCTTTTCATGGAGATTATTTTTAGGAGCAAAAATGGGATTGATTTGCTTAAGAAACGCATTCAATATGAACGGATATGTTTTCGGCGGTAAATGCGATGGTCGATAACAAACCTTGCGGCAAAAGAATTTACGTTGACAATCATTGAAACTTAAAGTCGCCAAGTTGAATTTTTGCGGAAAATACGACACCGACCCAGAAAGAATTTCGATTATTCGCTATATTATTTTACAATTGCATTTATTAATTGAGATGAAAAATTGTATGTAATTTAATATTATGAAATCAAATGAACAAACGAAAACAAAAATAAATTAATAACAAATTTTGTAATTATTTGTTGATATTTTGAATTTTTTTCTTCTAAATAGAATAAAATATTTAAAAAGTAAAAATAATAAAATATAGCAAATTATATAATTGTTTAATATGCATAATATAAAAATATATGGTAGTGACGGTTTCACACTCTTAACTGTAACGTTAAAAGTGATGACTCCACCTTGGAGTGATTTTATTGCTTTAAATTTACAGAAAATTTATTCAATCAGTTTGTTAAGCTGACACCCAAATAAGGAGATCATTTGAAGTAAATTATATATAAAACTTTAAAACTTCTTCGATTTTTTCCTGGTTTTATTAACTCGTATATATTTCATCACCGTCACTCGTAACCCGAAGTTGTAAATGAAATAAATAAATATTAAATTTCAATAGTAAATAAAATTATCTGACTTTTTTCGAAAACGAAGTTTGGTTATAAACTTAAACATTATACAAAGGAAGAATTGCAAAAATAAAAATTTTCAAAACATATTAAAAAATATGTTAAATATCTAATAAAATGTAACGTTGAAATAATTTTCATTATTTGGAAGTTTTATTTAAAAGAATCTTTGAAAATAAAACTTTCAAATAGTTTTCCAAAACTCTTTTAAAAAGTTATTCCGACGTTTTTTTCAAAATCATTCAAACTTTGTGACCTAGGCGACTTTTATCTATAAAATTCTATTTAGATCACACTGTTATTTTGTAATAATGTAATGACTTTATCATAATAAGTACTCATTAACGGGGATTAATATTTAAACATAATCATTCGAGTATAAACAATTTTCAGGTGAAGATTAAATTGTTTTATGGACGGAAGGATACGCAGTCAACCTATATAGATAATAAAGTAGTTCAGCAGGTTCTATCGACTTTCGACTTCCGATTTATTCTTTGAACATTTCAAATTTGCACTTATAGACGTAGCATGTGATCATATTCCGTGCAAATATCCAAGAAAATTACTTTCGATTGTAAATCAGCACATTGACAAAAAATGAATAGACGAACTATTTTTATGATTCTTCGTTATTCTTCTTTATCTTACAATGTCATTCTTACTTCCTACATTTTTTTAATGTTTTTTTATCTCCGTAACTTAAGGTCTTTTTTTAGGCCAACTAATGCAGAAGTAAAAAAAAGTAAAAGCAGCAAAATCGTAATTTACATTTAAACTGTTCCGATACTCGTCAATGTCTGCAGCAAAATTGAACCTCCGGATTCTAAAAGGGCACTTACGCTCGAAAGGTTATGTTTTAAAAACAAAAAAGTATCGAGAAAATTTTCAATTTCAATATACTTTAAGTAATATCAAAATCGAAAATTTTCTCGATACTTTTTAGTTTTTAAATATAGCTGTTCGAGCGCAAGTGCCCTTTTAGAATCCGTGGGTTCAATTGTGGCTTCTTAGAATGAAAACTCATATTAATTTTTGATGAATGCTTATTTTCGTACCAAGTTATATTTGTGACAAATTGAAATCAGCATGACATGTAAAGAAGCAAAATAAAATAATAAAACAAATAAATTTTGAGAAAAGATTCCGATCGTGTAAATTTTTTATGTAATAATAAAGCGAACTTTCATAATGATTATTATTACTGGTACCCGTGAAATTGGTTGATTGTTATTTTTTTGGGTAATAGAGAGAAAATTTGGATCACGTGCGATATTATAACTCATATCCGATTATCTGGTGTGAATCGTTAAATAAATAATGGTGATATCAAGCTTGCACACTTTTATTGCATTTTTCTCAGCGACGTTGGTTCAATTGCTCGGTCGAAAATGATTTTTGTATTTCGGTATCGGAGGAATGTGCATAATAAAGGCGTCAAAAACAATAAATGCAAATGTGCGCGGTCCGAAAGGTAACCTTGCAGCAAAAAGGAGTATCAATGAAAATAAATAAATGTGTTGGTACACAAAAGAAAAAAAAGGTTCTTGCCATAATTGCAATAACGGACTTTGGCAAAGGTATAAAATAAAAGCTCAACCACGTATTCTCTTCTTATCTCCAGAACTATAACCGAAAAATTGAGTTTTATTATTAAACGAAAAACGGGGATAACAAATTCAAACATTCGATTAAATTTTTATCTTTCAATTATTTAGAGAATTTCCCGTTTATGTATTTGAGTTACCATTTGATCACAGAGATTTCAATTAACAGCTTTTCAAGTAATCAATAAACAAATATTTGTTCCGATGAATATGAAATAATCAACCATCATACACCAAAAGAGTATTATTCAACGATATGTAAGCCCGTTACGTTTTATTTGAGTTTTTTGATCGATGCATGCTTACTCAATTATTCACGATGAATGTTCCAAGTTATGATCATCCCAGTTGTAAAAGCGATTGACTGATCAAAATATTTCAATTTTTCAACAAATTATTTATTCTTATTACGTATGGTCAACTGAAGTAATTTGTGACATTTCAATTTTTGTTATTGTAAAAAAGTGTAAAAAATATAATGATTTAACTTGTTTCTTCTCGTTTATGAAAGTTTCCACCATAAATGTAACATTACCCTATAATATATTTTGTAACATTGTAGAGGTGCAAAAAAATGGATACTGAAGTTTCAAGTCATTAATTCAAAGTTGTTATTTATAAGGCAAAGTGTATTCAATAGAGATAATGCTCCTACTTTGGTTTATATTCATCATCACTCTTCGTTTATACATTTTCACATATTAACATTTTATAATTGTAAGTAAATTACTCTGTTAATAAAGTGAAAATCACAATCAAAGTGCTTGCTGCAATAACTGGATCAGCACTCGAAAAGCTTTTTTTCAAAATTGATAAAGTATCAAGAAAATAGTTAATTGCAAATTTTAAATTTTTCTCGATTTGAAAAACAGGTTTTTCGAGCGTTAAGTTTTAATTTTTTTCTAATTACCGTTTAATTTCCCAAGTAGAAATTTCCAACCATGCACCAGATAAAGACTCGGTATGGAATCCTAGGATGGCACTGTGTATGAACGTCACGCCTGACATCCCTTAGGGCCTAGCCGGGAATCCTGTTTAACCCGACCAAGGCCCGGCAAGAGCCTGGTCGGGATTGCCATTTTTAAAAATTAATAAACAAAAAATTTACTTCACACAAAGTTAAACTATATTTAATTTAAACTACTTTTTTCATTATTTAATTTAATTTAATTTTTATTTATTATTTATTTATTTATTATTAATTTTATTTTTAAATCAATTTTTTTTAGAAACAACGTTTATTTACTATAAGTACAAGAGTGAAATAGCAGTGTTTTGGAGAGAAACATCATAAACTCAAAGTACAATATCAAGAAAAACAAAATTTTTAGAACAATTTAGTCCCCGTTAAACCATGCGTAGTCTTGACAAGAGCATATTATATAAATAAAAGAAGGATAACATGAATTTAATGCATGATAGAGTATATAGTCAAATTCGGCTATTAAGTATAGGGCTAGAAAGATTAATTTTTCCAAAAAAAACTAGCCGTCAGAGTGGGAATACTAACTATAATAAAATAAAATAAAATAAACAAAACGAAAAATAGGAACGTAATAAAAGGAGGAAAAAGTAATATCGAGTGACATAAGTTTCATCAAGGAAGTTGTCTCGCACATTGGCTTGTACATAGTGATTTAGTCACATAATTTCAAATTTTTTAGCTTAAGTGATACAATCTTACAGTCTTAGATAATTTTTTTATGACTTTATATAACTTTAGATATAAATACTCATATATCAATACAAATAATAACTAAACTCGTACTTAAATTAGTCTTTGTACCATATAGGTGAATCACAGAATCAAGCACTGGCGTACTCAGTGCAGTTAGTTGTTGTTTAGCATTTCAGTTAATTAATCCATCTATCTTTCGGATCTCTCCACTATTACCGTGCAGTGTCGGCAGCGTAGTCGTTGGCCACGTCAACGGAAGGCAGGCTTGTCGAATATTTGTAATTTTGGGGAGTGTAGTCATCCGGTTCTAGACTTATTTTTTTGTCGTATGCATTTCTTTTTTTTTGGTAAAAATTAGGGACTTTGTCGTTGTCCGAGATTATCAAGTAGTAAGAAAGTCTCAGTCGGGGCATAACCTCTTTTCAAGACGCGCTTCCAATACCCCAGGTTGGGGAAGTATGGAACATTAATGAGGTCGTTATAACGACTGTCAGCTGACTTGGAAATGTAGTTGCGGATACATTTAATGGTGAAGTTATCTATTCGCGGAATTTTTGCCGCGTCGTATAGGGTTTTATTTGAGTAATAACGGAGGAACCCCGATTCGGGTATTTTTCTAACATTCGTGCAAGCACGGAGACATCTTCTCTCGAACACTTCGTTCGAACAGACGTTCCATTATAGGCGGGCTTATGTTAAACCATGCTGGTGCTCCGTATGTAATTATCGGTCTGACTAGTAGCTGGTAGCAGCATGTTTTAGCTTTTTTATTTAAATGTTTCAAGTGAAAAAAGGCCGCGTAGCATAGATATGCTTGTCTTATCCACTGGTCTATGAGCACATTCTAATCTATGCTTCTTATTGGGAAACTCACTCATACGATGGATGTGTACCAGAAATATAGAAAAGTATGTTATTCCTCCTTCTAAAAAAAATCCGTGGTCGCCTGAAGTTAGTTGATTTGTTCTCAGTTTATTCAATTTCTGATTGGTTGACGGGTAGAATTTAAAAATTTTGGAATAAATATGACAGTTTGTTATGTAACCTCTTGAAAATTAAAATAAAAAGAAAGCGCGCGCTTGAAGCCTAGTTAATTATAAATTTAGTTATATAAGTTATTAATTGTAAAATGCATAATTAAATAATGTACCAACTCACGTAATATAAATAAAATTAAACAATAATTATTTAATTTAGTTAAATTAAAAAAATGAAAATGGAATCCCAGTCAGGCCCTTGGGAATGTCCGCGGCGTGACGCACTGTACCAATGCCTGGTCAGGAATACTGACTGGAACCTGGTAAGGGCCCAGTCAGTATTCCTTTCATCAAAATTTCCCGGCTTAAGCCAGACCGGGCCCTGGTTTTTGACATGGCATGCCTGATTGGATTTCTACTTGGGTATGCGGAATAATAAAGAAGTCAAATTTACTCAAAGAAAAATCTTCATTGAATCTATTAAATTTTAAGCTTTAGATCAACAACACCTAAGAAAGATGAACATACGGTTTACATACAATATCAAATTTTCAGAATATCAAAAAATTTGCGCTTTTTTAAATTTCGAATTTTTACATATATTTAAACCAATATGGTACAAACAGCCAAGATAATCGGTCGAATGGCTGAGGCTTTTATCTTACTCGCAACAATGCATTGATTGTATGCCAGCCCAAAGAAAAAAAAGCTCAAGAATATTATTTTACCCTACTTAAACAATTGCGTGTGATTCCTGAATGAGTTTTGTGAGATTACGCTATACAATAACGGTCCGATATTTTGCTCGCCGTATCCGAAGAGGAACGCTCTGTGCACAAATGTTTCATAACGATGATATCGTTGTAAAACAGATTATTTATTCGAAAAGGTAAAAGAATATCTAGCCAAGTAGATAAACGATATGTTTATGTCTTGGTCTATGAAAAAACCGGTATGCCATCGCCAATCGGCCGCGAGAACCCTAATTTGCCACCTTGTAACATCAAATTACCCAAATTTGCAGGAGATTATGCGACTTGGCATAATTTTGGCGATTCTTTTGATACTGCGATACATAACAACTTAAACTTGAGCGATGTCCAAAGATTTTAATATCTGCTGCCAACTTGCAGGGCAGCGCGTTGAACGCTGTCTTTTCATTCGTTGACCGCCGATATTTAAAAATACTGTCTTATTTTGAAAATACGAGGATGATAGTCTTTTCATTGCAGTGAAAAGCCTTTTTTGCAGTGACAGTCTCTTCAGTTTGACATTGAAAACAGTTTCCAAAATGCAAGAGTAACACACGTGCATGGGACTCTCTCCTCGTGCACTTTGCGATTCAAAATTTTCCTCTGACGCAGATGGGAGGAAAAGCTTGCACACCAAATTACCTATCCTAATCAAATTTTCGTCTACATGTCATGATTTTCTCAGTTCAGTTCTCTTCAGTTCGCGATTGCCATCGATTCTCCCCCAAGTTACTTGTAACTTTGTAAAATTGTCTAAGTTCATAACGTAAATTTTTCTAAGTTTCATTATTCATTTTTTCCCGCAGCGTGTAATTTTGATTCAAGAGGTTTTTATGCCTATAAGGCTTTTTCTCTAAGCGGAATAAATTTTATAATATTTATTTCCACCAAATCAACGCGTTTAATTTTTATAATTTTCCTATCCCATCCGAAAATCGATCGAGATCCGCGGACACGGATCTTGATTACACGACGGTCATAACTTGTGACCATACAGTATCCTTTCGGAACCAAAAACAAAAAGAAAAACGTTATATTTGTCAACAAGGTTGAATGAAGTTGGCTGGACTTGTGGCCATGCAGTAGCAGAAAACTAGAGTTGATAATATCGTGTATCCTAAACCGTTTTTAGAGCATCTACAAACCGCATGTAGTAATCCCAGATTGCTTCTAACAGGTCATAAGGATGAAATTGTCCTTGCTTATACATGCACCCTTAGCGGCGATTCCTTGCCTACATGACTGGCGGGATTATACGAACGTCGATAGGAAGTTTCTGGTTTTAAATGTACCAAATAAAACAACCTATCCTTTTGTGGCGTCTTGTCCGTTTATTGTACTGCTACTTACTCGAGGTATGATTTTTGACAGATACATGACCGACCAAGAAGACATCTATCTAATGTAAGCTTGATGTTAATTGATTGTAAGGAGAAAACCAAAATACTTCCCGGGTTCAAGAATCGACCACTCGAGAAACCGCGAGTCATTAGGGTCGAGAGGGTGTCTATAGCTATACCAGATTTTTTAAACGACCACGCTCCGACATTAGTATCAGTGGCGAGCCTGAGCTACTCCAAATAATCGATCCCGATCGCAAAAAGGTGGTACGGTGCTTTGGGCAGGAAATTATCATCCCTCACGACAAGCTTCAGATCAACAACACCTGAGAAAGATGATTCAATACGGTGGAACATACGGTTCAAAGTTAATCGTAAAGTGCGCTCATGTAAAATAAGAAGGTTGTGAATCAAACTCGTCATTGATTTATGAGTAAACAATAAACACAATGAAAGAAATTAACATGAAGGATGGTCGTATTTAGCTCACTATATTTGCGTGAAAAATGTTTTTTTTACATTACGCGTTAGATGAATTTTTACATTACTTCATTTAATAGTTCATTTAAATGTATTTTAAAATGCGGATAAACTTAATTTAAATAAAATTAATTGTTATGTTTTATAATCTAATCCGAAATTATTAATATTTTGAATGGAATTATTAACGTTTCGCCGCGCACGCCGGGTACTGAGTACGCACAACAACAATGATTCGATTAAAAAATCCGTTAAAAATAAAAAACATAGGTGAAACCTTATATGCATTCCTTCCTTTATCCTTTAACTTTCGTTTGCATACAAATTTGTCATATTTTGACGCTCGGAATAAAAAATAATACAAGAATCAACAATGGGTGCGCTGTGGTGCGCGCTCTTCCTACACTGAGAAAAATTCTATACTAATTTTTCGTTTAAAATCATATAAGATTTAAAGTCTTTAACTTGTTATATTCTTTTTAAAACAAACACCTAAAATAAAATGTTTTTAAAATTAAATGAAAATAAATACCAGTTAAGTATAAAATTTTATAGCCTTTATATAAAAATAGCCAATGTGGAAATTGTTACCACAAATACAAACAAAATTTTAATGGTTACAACGGTAATTTTTTAAACTAGATACATTGATGTTATATCTTTGAAAAATTAGTTTTCTCGTATAAATATTTAGATGTGAAAAAGTTTTCTTCATCTACTTTCAGAAGTAGTAATCTGTTGATGATCTTTTCTCGCAAATAAAACAATTGTAACCATTCAATATAAAAAAAAAGCAGAGTGGCAACTGATATAGATATAGTTCGTTAGGTTAGTTAGATAGGTTATAGTATGAGCGATCTTCTAACTTTTATGCGTACTGCTCATGTCAAATGTGTTATACATTATACGAAAAATGTACATAATCATCAAATCAAATGTGAATATTTGCCAATATGAATATCTGCAGTCAATAAATATTAAGAAAAAAGTAACTTGTATGTAAACAACTCGACAAGATTTCAAGATGTTGAAAACCTCTAATACAAAAGAAATAACTTTAGCGTTTCGGTTTTCATTTTTGTATTTCAAAAATTCAGGTGAAAAACAACAAAAATTAATGTTACACAAAAATTTGATGTCAAAACACAGTAAAAATGAGTCTCTGTGCAAAACTAGTTAACATATATAAAAAGTTAAGATTCATAAAAAAATTAATTTTTCATCGTATTTGAAGGAAACTTCTTCATTCTGCATAAAATTTTCTAGTTTTTCCAGGAAAAAAATATTTTCCAGTAAAACTCATAGTATTATCAAAATATGTGTTTGTATGAATGATATGTAATTGCGCCGCAGGAGCAATTACTTTAGCATTTAATTTAATAATGATAATTTGTATGAGCTTTGTAAAAGGGTCGTGACCTGTCCAATATAAATAAATAAATAATTAATTTTTTATTAAAATTCATACTTGATTTGTTTAAAAAATTTAATTTTATACGAAGAAATAGTTTTCGATTTAGTAAAATGATCTATCATTGATTGGGTATTTGTATTATATCTATTAATTAGTGTTTGTATTGAGTTTATTAACGGTCAAGGATCTTGTTTGTATATTTGTCTACAATAGTCCATCAAGTCAGTTTCATAAAGGTTGTGAACTGATATAACAGCTATTCATAAGGTTGTAAACAAGACCTGGCCCTGGGCAAAAATAATTGGTCGTCGATTCCATGCAACAGAAGCATGGTAATCGCCAGATTCAACATTTCGTACACATGCAGTTTGTTTATTAATTTGTTTATTTCTTTGAAATTTGAAATCAAATAGTTTGTGTATAGGACTGGCGACATTATATGCAGAACAATTATTTTGTGCGGACGAGTGGCTAAACTGGATGTTCGGATTTGTATTTTTGCATTATAATGAAATCAAAGAAACTTTTTTCGACAACTTCATTACTACAATACCACAAGAACCGCGTGAAATAACAAAATTTGCGGATTGTTTAGTCGACAATTATTTGACACCGGAATCTTCGTTTCCTTCTGAACTGTGCGCATCTACGACAATTGCAGATCGTACAACTAATGCATACGTATCTTTTCGTGCATAGTTCAAATAATCTAATTCGAGTTGTCACTCACATATTTACATCTTTATAAAGAGAATAATAGAGTGTCAAGAAGTTCGTGAACAGAATCAGTATACAGAAGAAAGAATTACAATGCCAATTTTGAAAAACGGTGTAAATACATTTTGCAAGCACAACAATATAAAAATCAAAGTTTGACGACCTTTGAGTATGTCGTCAGAGTATATAATTAAAAAATGTTCACACCACTTCAAGCCACATTAACTGTTTTTATTTATTATGACCATTCTTGTATTATTTTTTTGATTATTTGATATTTTTTATTAATCAATGCGTAAAATACGCAACAAAATGAATTGTGTGTAATTAAAACTATATTCGACTACTTTTTCGGCGCAACTGTATATAAAATATTTTTGGCGCAATTGCATAGATAATATTTTCAGCACAGTTGCACTCCTACTGAACAAAACTTTTTTTTATCAGTTTTTTAAGGATCAGCGAAACTGAGTACTCCCCGTTTATATTGATAAATAACTATTAATATATAATTTTTCATAAAATAAATTGATTATATCGCTGAATTATTATTGTATGAGGTCAAATTAATGTTTTCGATTTTTGTTTATTTATAATGAATGTCAAAAAAAAATGTTCAAAAGGTCAAAATGTTCAAACATTATTAAATGAACAAAACATTTCGAGACATAAGTTTTTATCGAATATCTGTTGGACCGACTACGATGAATTTTTTATGTATTGAATACACGTTGAAGGTTAATTGAAATAAAATGAGATAAGTATATATTACTTATAGATTAAATAAAATTTTCCAAAACGTTGCTGAGTCCACTTGGTCATCAAGACAACAGTATCAAATCAAGTTTTCAAGTTACTAATCAAACCCAAAATATTAAATTTTGCACTGTCACCAGGATAAAGTTTTGCCGGAATAGAGTGCGTTTCATGAAAACAACATTGCTCCAATTCCAAAAATCGGGACCGATTCAGCAAACATTATCATATTCAAAATTGAATTACGTGAAATTAAGTACAAATATTATGTCAAGTGCTGGAAAATAGAAAGAAGAAACTGTGCGAAAAAAAATCGGGAAAAAATTGTGCGAGAGAGACAGAATGTCCCAATGGCATATCACCTTAATTATATGTAATATTATAAAAAAAAGTTATTTTGACCATTTTTTAGTGTTTAGTGGTCAAAATATCAACGCTAGAGAATTTTGGGCATCAAAATTATAAGACACGAACGAAAGAAAATATTTTTTTATATACTCATATCAGGAATATTACTTCTAAAGTTGCTCAAACTCTTGATTTTGTTTACAGATCCACTAGGGAGTTTGAAGATCACAAGTCTCTGCTGGTACTCTACAAGAGCTTGGTACGTCCGATTCTAGAATATGCTTCACCCGTTTGGACTCCTTACACGGACTACCACAAAAAGCTCTTGGAGAGCACACAGCACAGATTTCTTCGTCTTCTTTCATATGCTGAGGGCCACCCAATGCGTTGATTTGAGCATGATTTTTCTACAATTATGTCTATCAAAAGAATTCCTTTATTGGGAAATCGGCGAATTTATAATGATGTCATCTTTTTGTACAAAATTCTGAACGGAATTATAGATAGTCCAGCGCTTTTAGATCTGATGGAATTTAGATCAGTTGACAGGGTTTTGCGATCAACGGAAATATTTTCGATCAAAAACCATAGATTAAACTCCTTTAGATTTAGCACAATCCAACGCATTCTATCTCTTGGGAATACATTTGCTAGGGTTGTGAATTTATATGAGATTAACAAGTTTAAGTTTGGAAATAATCTGAAGAGATTATTATTTCTATAAATTTTGATAGTTTATAAATTGCAATGTGCATACAATGCGATACTCATAATTTAATTTATTGTATATGAAGGGTTCATCCCGTTAAGATAAATAGATAAATGAATAAATAAATACTGGTCCAAATAAAAAACGCAACACTTCACACGTATTTGTTATTGGAAGTGTTGCGTTTTTTATTTGGATCAGTGTAATTTGAATTGTCGTCTATTGTTTCGGGTTTAAATTTTCGATTTTATGTTTTCCGAAATAACAAAAAATATTTTCAGTCTTCCGTTTACTTTCGAAGAGTTAGGACGTGTTTAAACGCGATAGTTCAGTGATCCCTAATATAACAATCGAAAGCAACAAATTGACAAGAACAAATAATTAACAAATAGGGGGAGGAGGGCTGCTAGCCCAAACCCAAATAAAAATGTCTCATCCACTTCTAACCCAAACCCAAACCCAAAGTCTCCAGACCCAAAACAGTTATGCCACAATCACCGAAAAAAGTATTGTTGTTTGTTTTATCTGCAAACAAAACGGCCACGTCGCCAGAAACTGCCAAAATGAGAATCAAACAGACACACAGGTCCAGAACACCCAAACCAACAAAGACTATC